>DWFO01002481.1:0-13673 GCA_018246595.1 Mimoniades nurscia nurscia | reverse complement strand
TCTAAATTAGAAATTTTAGTAGTGCCCGACCCGGGAATCGAACCCAGGACCTCCCGTTCGGCAATCGCACTCGCAACGAGGCAGTATTGTATTAATAGTAATAGATATATAAACAGTAATATGAAACTAATGCATTTCTGTGGCTGACTAAAATCACCTCTATTTTCTTCATCCTCAGACACATATCCAATATTCGCTTAGTGCCTTGCACATTTAAATTGTACGCCATACGCAAAGGCTCATTGAATTTTACTGTAGCAGCGAAGTGGAATACCATGGATACCTGAAAAAGAAATTTAACCTTACATGATATAACAATGTTTTTTTTTATTTTGTTTTTTTTATTTATTCTTTTATAACACGTTATACTAAGGGATACAAAGGCGTACCTAATGCCTAATGACATTCTCTTCCAGTCAATACTGGGCGATGGAGACAGCATGAGGTAGGTGCATACAATAATAATATCAAGCATAAGTACCTATATACAAACATGCAATAATACATAAACAATATGCAAAACACATACAATTATATACAGTACATAGAAATATGTACTTTATTTTTATATTACATATTATATGCATATATTTTGATTTAACATTGAAAAAAAAAGAATTAAGTTTTCGAATTAGTATATACGAGTATATATTATAATACGTATGTTTATAACTTGCTAGACTTTTCTATAGATTGCCACCAATGATACAAAGTTACAAAAAAATTAGGCGATAGTTCCCCTTCAAGGACAATGAAATGAAAAGGTAGTTATCGAATTTATACACATTGGCAATCCGTATCATTTTAATTAAGGAGAAATGCGAAGTTATTCATAAAAATAAAGAAATGAATAGTAACATATAAGGAACATCCGCTACTATTTAGATTTAACGTAGCAAGTAGTAATCATAACATGTTGTGTAATATGTATTTTATAATGTGTCAAATAGTATCAAGATTTTTATAGGTACATACATTCTCTATCAATAGCTTTTCATCATCAATTTTTATTCCAAGATTAGGTCTGGATATGTCACCAATGATTAGTACTATTTTCAGCAAATCCTGAGGTCTTTCTTCTTGCAGCCTTTTGAAAATCTGAAATTGTAATCGTTAATTTTTCACAGATAAATTATCACAATCCTGCCTCTAATTTCTTTCCCATTACTACTCCTGAGCATCTTGTTCATACTTTTCACTTCTTTTCACTTTCAAAAAACTCACATTCGGATCGCTAACCCTGCGTACTTCTATATATTTCTATATACAAATATGTAGATTTTCTTACACACACGGACAAAATATTCTTACACTTCCCACAAATTATTTTGTTGTGAATTGTAAAGAAACCAACAACCCTGGCTCAGGTGTTATTATCACTAAGCATGAAAAAACGAGCAAGCCAATCATGTTACAGGATCCTAATTTCTCCTTATACAGGCTTAAAACGAGCTAAAATAACTAATTCGGCCCTGCCCACCATCTATGTTCCTTTTCCCCAATTTTTCCTAGAGCGTAAATTAATGGGGCTATTTAATAAAAGAACGAAGAAAATCCCCATCAAAGCGAACAATGTATTCTCAAGTCACTTTCGGTATTTCAAATATTCATAGACAACGGCGATCATTACAAGAACATCGTGCAGAACTGTAAGATGTATAGGTTTTCTTTGGAGTTGTCGCAAGCAGAAATGATAGATGAAGTAGACGAAAGCTTGCAATAAACATAACTTTGGACAGTATCGAATTTGAGACTTTAGGAGAGAATACTCGTATATTATCTAAATTACTTCTTTTTTTATCTTCCTTGACCCTTTTTGTTGTTTCACTGTGAAACGTGGGTCTCTTCTCAGAACGAGAGGTTTGACGCCACAGTCTGTCACGCTGGCCAAGTGCGGGTTGGCAGACTTCACACGCCTTAGAGAACATTTTTTATAAACTCTACGGTGTGCAGGTTTCCTCTCGATGTTTTCCTTCATCGCTATAACAATCGATATTTAAACTAAAAATGCACATTTTTAAAGAGGCGCGCGCTAGGATTTTAACCCGGTCTCTCGGAATGACAGCAAATATAAAAAAAAAAACAGAATAAGTTCTTTGCCCTAAAAATTATCATTTTTTGGACTGAAACTAAAACTTATTGTGCTGGGACCCACCGGACAATCCAACATCCTTTTAAACTTGTCCTCAGCGCTCACTGTCTTCGTGTTTCTTATTAGTACGTAAACTTTTTCTATCTTCGGACAACCGTACAATATCTTCTCAAAGAATATCTGTAAGATGTATGAATAGAAAACGTCACGCAGCCGTTTTAATAGTTTATCGGGCTTACACCGAAATTTATCATTGTTCATTTCATGACCAATATAACGTACGACAACGACTTCACCTCGCACTTTATAAATGTACATTTAGAACACTGCTAAAAGTTGTATATCCAACTTAAGTTGCAAAATGTAATGACCAAATAGATAGATAAGTATTTTTGACACTAATTAATTTTTTATTGGGTATAGGAATCCTGTGGAACCAATTGCTGGGTACGGGTTAAATATGTCTTGATTCGTTAATCACTCCACTAAATTTTAAAGCGATTATAGTAATACTGGATCTCATCACTGCCTATCTCCAACCAGTAGATCCGAGAACCCAAGGGCTGAATATTAAGCTTTGAAATAAACAATTATCGACCTTTAACCTAAAGATCGACAATTGAGCTAGAATGAGCACGAACGGTGTATTTAGAATCCATCATAGCACTACCGTTTAGCAACAAAAACCATGGAATTTTCTATAATATTCTACTCATATTTACCTTGCCTAAGAATCCAGTAACTCCAGTAACGAAGATGAATTTTCCATCGTAAATATCGTTAATTGGCCTATACTTCTCGTATTCATTAAAGTCCATTATAAAATTTCTTTAAAATACAACCTGAAATATTGTATATTATAATAAAATAGGATTATTTTTATAATTATATCCCAGTATTTCTTTTAAGAAGGGTTAATTCTTCAACTGTGAAATCTAAAAATATCACATTTGAAATTTTAAGCGAAGCACGTAATAGGCATAATAAATATAACACATAAAAATGTAACGAACAACCATGTAACGAAATAACTAAACAAATAGTTATTACACCGTTACCTAGTGCTGCATTTTTTTGCACGTTTTTCTAGCTTCCGTGTCCTGACAGAGCACGACAGTTAATAAACTAGACTATGAAATGAGCACCCTAAAATAAAAAAATATTTGCATCGTAGAAAATAAATTTCACGTTAATTGTACGTCGTCACGCCAGGCCTGTTCATCCGAGCGAGTTAATGAATGAACAAATGAAGTGAACGAAGAAACAAAATACGTTTATTTCGTAAACGCCTACGAGGGCAATTAGGAATACTCAAGTATACATTTTTCTTAATCTGTTAGCGAGCTGAAACGTGACTTCAACTAAAAAGATAAAGATAAAACCCCAAAGAGCTTCTTAGAGTGCCTAATAAGTAACAAGTGATGAAAGTTAGCGATAAAATAAACGATCGCTAATTTGTAATGAACGTTAAACGACATGAGATACTCGATTTTTAGAAACTGATTTTTAACGAAAATATTTTGCGTTCATGTAATCTATAAGTAACATAACGCCTGTAATCCCCGAAGAGGTAGACAGAGGAATGTAAAACATTCCAAAGTTTCACCCGTTACGTTTATGTCCCACTAAGGAATACTTATTAAGTATAGTTTAAATTTCAAGGAACTTAGGTGAGAAACGATTTGGTACAACCGAATCATTCAATAATAATGAATAACACAAGGCAATGCTACAAAAAATTAATGTTTTACCTGCTATCCCCGTTACAAAGATTAGTTTTGCGTGACGTACATAAATATTAATAGTTATGACTTATTTCAGCGGTGACCTTAATAATATCACATTAAAACACTAAAAAAATATACAATGATAAATATTACACCAATAATATATGCCACATATATTATTACCAATATGAGATTATATATATGTTGAGAACGTTTAACAACTGCCGTGAATGCATGCGAACGTAAAGTTATGACGTTGTTGATAAATATATCTCTAATTATAATAACATTTGTACGATAGAGTGGAAATCTCGCAGACACAGCTATCATACTCTTCCCCGACAAACTCTACATAATAGTGATGTAACGAACATTCGCATTCGCTTTTGCGAATATTCGCAAATTTATGCATAGTCGCATGCGCATTCGAGAAATTTCTGTGAACGTTTTGCGAATATAAGTATCGAAAAAAAGGTTAATAAAATCAAAATATAAATATCAAATCTTTTTTTTTAATAAAGTCAAAAGCATTTCTTACATTTTTTATACAAGAAAAAATAACCTCGTAATCATATGATCAATCTTTACGAGTACTTTATCATTTGTTTTTATTTATTTATTTAGTTTACTTTGGGCAATCAAGCTTAACAATTAAATTTTCATTAGAACTTATAAGACAAAAAATATATATATAATGCTATGTAAAGAAACAAAAAGAATTTTTTCCATGAAATTTTCTACAAAAACGGAATATTCGCATTGGCTTTCGCAAATATCGGTATCGGATATTCGCATTCGCATTCGCGAATGTTCAAAATATGACATTCGTTACATCACTATTACATATGTACATGCATATACATATGTATCTCTCCTAATATAGTCTAGTATTTACACGTTCACTGTTACTAACCCCACTGAGAAAAGTACCAATAGGAAAAATGATATAAAAAAAAATGTTATACATATATATTATTTGTAACTAAATTTTTTGTATAATTTTGTCAATCTTGAATGAAATTTAAAGAATATACACAATTGCAGCCACACCTCTACAATATGTCATTACATCGTAAGCAGTTTGGTTTAATTAGCAAAGGCCCTATTTATTTTAAGGCCTTTTTATTTTATTGCATAAGCCGACAAACAGGCAAATGCTTCACCTGTCTGGAAATAGACAGCTTTTTGTGACATTATTATCAGGAAAAATTCGCCGACACGTTCTTAACTCGTAGAACTAAGTTCTACCCCTCATAGATTTATTTTAAATAACACCTCTGTTTGATATTAGTCTTTGACAAAACAGTGTCTTTGAATAGCTATATTTGTATAATAAATCCAGCGAACAATACTAATATATACATTATTCTTTTCAATTCCACGTGAGAAATGACCTCATCGTCTATCATCATTAACAATACACCAACACAACGATAAACTGTCTGTCACGTTGGTCGATTCGTTACAAGGACCAATGCCGATCGAGAGGACCTGGTTTCCATTACTATTTCGGGTCTTATAGAATTTTTATAACCTGTCATTTCCAGTAACAGTCGGCTAGGATCCACCCTATTCCATGGCGGAACGTAAATATTTAACAGGTGGATCGTGATAATATATTACACCATCTGTCTACCCCTTGAGGATAAAAAAGTATAAACATGTATTATGCCACATGGTACTCTACAAACAAGAGTAAAGTAAGAGAGAAACACATAATTTATATAACCTTACTATGCATGGAAATTTTTCGCGTAAGGGATGGATAGTGAATGCACTACCAAATATATCAGAATGAAAACCTCGAGAATATTCCATATTTCGCGACACTATGCGGTCCACCACAAGCCACCAGCCGCCACCGACGTCTACCGGTAAATCTAATTCATGCATAATCAACCCCGTTAATGTTCTAAAGAGGTTTCAATTAAAATAAATTAAGTTAGTAAAATAATATGCTCCACCACACTTCCATCTCAAAGGTTAAATCAATTAGGGAGGTGGGCCGGGCGATAATCGAATCACAGGAAGGTTGATGCCACCGCAAATATTATGCGTTTATTCGTATATGTCGACACACTGCTACGTCATGTATAAAATTTCCAATAAAAATATAAATTTTTCGAGCGAGTACAACAAACTGTTACGTAAAATAACATCACGCCAATATTTCCCGGACGAGGTAGGCCAAGGAGTGCAGTTCCCACTTTTCACCATCACAATAAAATGTTTTATACATTTTCAACTGTCTTAGGGAAAGTACTAAAAATTGTAACTATAAAGTCTAATAAGAAAAATCCAATAGTACTCGACACGGGATTTGAAGTCAGGACCTTCCGATCAGCACTCCCACTCGAAACCACTCGAGCAATAAGGCAGTCAACATGTTCCACCATCATGAATATACGGATCAATGGCAAAAACAGCTGCCAGATTCATTAATCCTAAAATAGCTATTAAAAATACAATAACAGACAAACGTTACTATACTATAAATAACTTAAAATCTGCTAAGGCATCAATGCCATAAGCATTTAACGTGTAATCATGAATAATGAGGTAAAGCCATTTGAATTCCCAATTTATATTGTATGTATGTTAATAATGCTCGAAATACTGTGACAGAGACAATTCCGTCAGATGGAGACATACAACAGTGGATTACATAATCGACCTATTTCAGTGGACCCTCTTCATTCTTCATTCATAGTTAGAATTATTGTTCGAGAATAATAGTGAAAATTTACAGGATTTTATTCAAACTCTTTTTTACCGAATCTACCGTATTGCACATAAATTTTGAAAAAAAAAAAAAAATAAAAAAAATTAAAAAGAAAAAAAAAAATTGAATAATAAATTTTGAAGATGAGCAATAAGGCTATTATTGCCGTAGCTAAAACATTAATGCTCTGCAATCACTAATTCGTAGATATTGACTTTCAAGACGACCTACAGTACATTGATCACTATGCCGATCAGGCTCGCAAAGGGGGGGGGAGAGACCCTTTGCACGCCTGGGAAGATTCAACTCGAAATCAGATATTTGAATGTAGTACTATTAATATTAGTTGTCATTTGAGGATCCTATTACATAAAGTCGTGCCAAGTGAGTCCTATAAGAAGCATCACTTATAAAATATTCATATTCAATCCTTACTCATAATTTTATTTATTTACATTTACTTATTCTTATGCAACTAAGAAACACAACGAGTTCAACTATTTATTGAAAAGATTTTTTTATATATTATGTATTATTGTAATTTACACAAAATAAATGGACTAAATACGTATTTCGACTTAGTGAATGCTAATTAAGATAAGTTTGAGAATACGGGCGAATTTAAATTAAAATTGACAATGTTGAAAAAGAACCATCGGTTTATGTTGCTAGCGCGACAGCCAAGTGTTACAAAAGCAAAAAAAAATTTATCCGAAAAATTGCTGATACCTTCGTAAAGTACCTATCATCACATAATCAGCCTGTCGTACCGCCGGAGGTTCTATCCAATGTTCAAACCTCCGATTCTAAGAGTGGGAAACCGAAACATGAATAATTATACCACTAGTTCCTTCAAAATATACCATTTTTAAAAATAAAATTTATTTCAACAAAAAGTGATAACAAATACAATGATTACCTCTTTGGGCGCATTTGTTGCAAGCGCAACTACCGATGAAGAGATCCTGGATACTGTTGGATTTACTAACTGATATTTTCTATTAGGGACTCGGATGTCAATAGACTCACCACCAATTCCATAGTGGGATGTAAACAAAACCGGTAAAATGTGGGAGTGTACTACACTCCTCTGCCTACCTCTTCGGGGACCTTTACGTATCTCTTACGTAAATACTCTAAAAACAGAATTACAAATATCTAACTAGC
The DNA here is from genome assembly GCA_018246595.1 of Mimoniades nurscia nurscia. Lineage (NCBI taxonomy): Eukaryota > Metazoa > Arthropoda > Insecta > Lepidoptera > Hesperiidae > Mimoniades > Mimoniades nurscia. The sequence goes on along the minus strand of DWFO01002481.1, from coordinate 5,965 downwards.
ACACAGCGCTGTATGTAAAAGTAAATATTAACCATGGAACAAGAATTCAATGAACAAAAAGAATGTTCATTTAAAGAGCAACCCTGTTTATCAGTTTGTATCAGCTCCTTACAAAATAATACGTGCTTAAATGTAATTAATTATGGCACGCGGAAGCGGTCGTCGCTACTTCCATTCATATATATCGTACAAAAACACGGAAAGACAAGACGGGCCACTAAATGAGGCAAAACAATAAATTAGTTTGCACAGATTTTAAAACGTAAATTTTACGTGCGATCGATTATACGTCAAACAAAATCTCTGCATACACATCTTCACACTAAACGCCTTACGGGGTAGGCAAATAACACCGAGTGCCGTATATCTCTATTTTTATCTTCCTTAAATTTTATATTTTTAAATGTATTTTTGTCTTCCTTAAATTTGTCTGAAAGCGACCATTGCATGCTACACTGCTGACGAATAAAGTGGACATGGTTTTTCCAGTTCACTGATTTATATTATATACCCTTATTTAACTTCGTTTTAATATTTTTTTTACAGTAGTACTATTGGAAGATTTTAAAAGGCTCTAAAGCTTCAACAATGATACCGTAAGGCAAGCAATGGCCGGACCATAATTTATAAAAACATTTTAACAATTCCCACTAATTTAGCGGCCAACCACAAACATACAGCACTTTAAGGTAAAACACTTTCACAAAAGGTAGAACAAAACTGATAGTAATATAGCGAGGCAAAGAAAAATATCTTTATGCCTTTGTATTGTATATTTTGTAACGAGGTACATTGATCATTTTTCGTTGTTATTTCAACATGGCGTTAATACGAGTATACATATACATACCACTACAAAATCTGAATCGGCACAAGCTATTAATGATCTTTAATATGAACTGGTTATTAATTTATTTGTTAACGTAACGCTTAGGGCAACACACCAACACGAGTAAAAATAATTCAAACCGGTGCGCACTTACGAAAATTATGAATGAAGGGAAAGCAGATCAAGATTGAAAAAAACAGAGATATGCGATACTCAGTTCTCTGACCATCCCATAAGGAACCCGGTACAATGGGATGATAATGATAATAATAATATATGTATTAATTAATAAGTTATTAAGGCTACCGTTAAAAGCATATTAATTTATAAAGATTTTCGAAAATGATTACTGAATACATCGGTGGTTGAGTGACCATGTATTAGAACTTTTTAAATAAATTTAATATTATCATTAATGTATCGTAACATAAAAAAACTTATCAAACGTCCTACTGTTAAAGGGCGAACAGCGGCATGCAAACAAGGAATAACATTTGCTAGCCTCGTGGCACCATTTAACATATAGAAATAAAATTAATTTCACTCAAAATGAATATAATGAATATATTGACATTATTCAAAACTAAACTTGTGAATTTTTAAATTAAAATAAAGTAATTCAGTGACAAAGCCTTTTACCTTTCGCACAAGCATCCATTCAATTCCAATTAAACTACTTAAAGATTCATTTTCTTGTAAAAAAGAAAAAAATTCCTTGTTAAATTCTTACTACAGTGCTATATATCTGAGGCTGGCTGGCTGAGTGGCCGCTATGCCTCAATGGAGCATTATCGTTAACATTAAGGCTTACGCACGTGGCTAAGTACAACATAATACAAAAAAAATAATTTTCTAACACAGAAACAAAGAAAATATGTTAAAACAATAATGAGGTTGTCTATAGATAAAGAATATAAAAAGAAAACAAATTATAATCAACACTATGACGCTCTTTCATAACGAAAACGGAAATAATTCTCTGACAGTCCTCTGTGACGCCGGAAGCTTGTAGAGTGACATCTTAGTGTAGAAAAGAGAAAAAATTTACATCGTGTAAAAAATGTTGCGTTCACAACAAACCGTTTATCATATTTGGCATTATTACAGAGAGTAATGGTCCGGCATTGGTCGAAATTTGACTTTCATTCATTAAATTAAATGTGGACATTATTGAAATTCTTCTGTCGAAGACTGTTCATCTCTGAATCTACAATCTTTGCTACGGTTAAGCCACAGACTATTCGACATTGACAGTATGAACATAAACAATAAATATTTTAATTTAATCAAATTAACTTATTGATAACAATTTATGTATACATTACATATTGTAAATTTTACGCACGCACGCATAACAAATACTTGCGCTTATCGCGATCATCATCTTGGGTGTGAGTTAACAAGGCATTAACAAGTCAGTAAAGGTTACACCATCGCACGAATACTTGTGTGTTCACTAATACTTGTGAAACGTGTGTTCTGATCTACGAAAACATTTACAAATATATGTACTATTGGTTACCCGTTACACATTTATAAGTTGAGTTTACAAGTTTATTTACAAGTTGAGTTGTGACTTAGAATCCGACCCAGGACAAACATTCGTGCTTATAAGTAACGTGGGTACTTTTTTCTGTCTGGGTATAAATTGTCCATGTAAGTATGTATGTAGAAATTAATATAATGTATTTTATAAGCTAACCAGTTGATTTAGCCTAGGTTTTGGTATCAAATGACTATTTGTAAAATAGTCCCAATATACAATATTATGTTTTCACTTAGATACCTTAAGTAAGTTTAAGGGTAGGACACATTAGTGTGATTCCAAAAAGTGGTTCCTAACACAAATCCAGGTACAACTATTCCTTTTCAAGTAGCATACACATAGCAAGTACATAGCAGTGACAAAACACGTAACATCATGCGTATAATCCCCGAAGAGGTAGGCAGAGGAGTATATATCTTTAAATAACTCCTTCGCATGTATTTTTAAATAACATTGTTATATATAAGCTATACATAAAACAAGAAAGGTTCAATTCGTATACATTAGGTGTACGTGTATGTAAGTCACAAAATATTTACAGAGGACTGTCTATAGACAGGAGAGGTGACGGCACAAAAAATATTTTAGTTTAATCTTCTATCGTATTGGCATCACGTGGAAATATATAGAGGGATTACTATGAAATTTTATAGTCCAAAATCTCAGAATCCCAAACGTTAATGTACCGGGAGTATCTTTAATGTATAAATTTCGTTACTCTGTAAAGTCCTGGAATCTCACTGTAATAAAATTATAAATTATACCGCCTCATAAATTTGGGTGGTAGAAGTTTTATGTGTAACGGTTCTTTCAGAGAAGTGCCATCGCTACGTTTGTTAAATTCCTACCTTCATTCATGTAGAGTTTTTAAAACAATATTCTTTCAATCTGTAGGATACAGTTTATCAGTATACATTTGTACTATAAGCGTGTATTTTAATTCACTTGTGCATCGTTGCATCAGCGTCGAACATGAAGATAGTGTCACTAAATGCCCTCATTCTTGCGATCCTGTAGCCCATTTCTACCAGCTAACAGAGCTCTGTAGCTGTAAAAAGCTAGCTAGCTTACAATATAAATAATTCGCCTTGAAAGCCTCAAATGATATTTAAAGATTATTACCTAAACATAGCAATCGGGATAAGTTACTTGACATGTACTCGAAGGCACGGAAAACGTGTGCAAATTTGACAATAACGGTCACCTGTACAAATGCTGACCGCGCCTTGTATTTCTTAATTGTAGAGGTCGCTTGCAATCAGAACCTATAGTAATTATTTCAACAAAAAGTTTGTACTATGTTCAATTCGTTAAATCTTATACTATATACAACCACATAATATCATATACGAACCAAAGAAAACGATACAACATTTTACACAATTATATAACTATAACATATTATCTTCTGATCATTAGGATAGGATCGCAATGCCCGAACTTATAATGAATTTAACGGGTGAAGGTTTTCATTATTGCCCTAAAAACAAGCAATGATACCTAGAACAGGAGGTAGTATCACCCGTTACAAAATATTACAATGTTCATGTTATGTGTTGAATTTGGTTGTGAAAACAAGAAATATTAGGGTCTTCGTAACCTTTATCAATTTATGACAAGAATTTATTGCATCTGACTAGGAGTCATTGCAGGCTTCTTACTTTTTTAAACAGTAGTTAGTCAGCAAACAGCTTAAACAGTCAGATTTGCAATGCACAAGTTGCTCTATGTAGGAAATGCCCGAGATTATAATTACTAAGAACTCTGTTTTCCTTACTACATTTTACCTTTTTTCCACCCGGAGACCAAAACGGGATTTTTAATATAAATACTAAAAGATCAACAATACTGAATAATATTTTATTATTATTCTTATTAAACATGTCTACGATGCGACCTCGCCGTAGTACGCGGAGCTCATGAAGAAGGACCTCGGACAGGTCCGAGACTAATCGGGCTGTATCATATAAACACACGTGATTTAAGCCGATGCATATTTTAATCAATTTAGTGGCCAATATATATAGTACACGTATAATAATATTAATCTCTTTTAGGAAAGTCCAATTAAACTTTAAATGTAATTGCAATTGTTGTACAACAAACGCTGCTTATTAATAAACGCGCCTTCTCACGGTACGCGATGACGTATTTGTCGTAGCCCGTAGCGTCTTCAGTCCGCGCGTAGCAGTCGTAGCGGCAAGTGCTACTCGTACGTCCGAGGAACCGCTACGTGACAAACTTCTAATATAATACGTGTATTTAAAGGCTAAGTGGAATCATTAAAGTATTATCATTAATATTATTACTCAATTGTTTTTTGTTTAAATTATTTCTGTGCAATCGTTTATCAATATGTAGTTAATATTATTCGGTGCATTAAAAAAATTATTGCAATAATAACAATGTAGCATAACTGTACTTTGGCTTGTATTGAAATCATAACTTGTAAACTTGTGTTAAATACTTGCAAAACTAAATATAAAATGTGAAATCAAATACATCGTACATGGAGAAATGGTGAGTTTTAAAGTTACATTTTTTTTTGCAATACCTTTTTCACAGTAACGTGGTTGCATCGAAAATAAAATATAAAAAATTTACATGCAATGGAATAAACGTATTATTAAATTAAATAAAATCATTTTGTTCAAAACCACTTTTCGCATTTACAACCAATATTTAAAGTGACGTTTTTGATTAATTTTCCACGCTTTATATTCTGACATCCCCTAATTTCACAGTTGATTATTTATTGTCTGAAAATCGGGCCTTTTAATATGCACCTCGCATATATCACTATTTAAAATTTCTGAAATAGGTATCTAATTACGATATGCCACGAACAGACCAGCATTTTTTTATAAATGCCATATTAATTTCTCATATCAATATATTGTAAATCAATTTAATGTACGTACCTAATCCAGCTCAGTAACTCGCAACTAATTTACTAACTAACATTTTCGCTCTGCTGTCATAAAATGGTATATAGCCCGCTAAACGATATAGACCCACCAATAAAATTCGTCGAATGTAAGTGAATCAGTGCCTATTCGTTGAACGCTGTATCGCTCCACTGGATCTCAAAGGGAATCGGATTTATAGTTATGTATCTTTCAACAGGAACGCTATTTATTACTGTTACGTGATTATAAATAATTTTGCACGATACTGTGTTACCGACTGACGGCGGAGTAAGAATACAAACCCCGACCCCGTGGCGGGATACAGGATGTCGTAAGAGACAACTAAGCCCGGCTCTAGCGGATCGCGGTATAGCAGGGCGAGAGGCTGTGCATTGCGATCCTCAACCCGCATGCCCAGCGTTGGGATTATGGGCATAACCCCTAGGGGGAGGCCTATGTCCAGCAATAGACTGCAATAGGCTGACGATGATGATGAAAATACATAAAAAGGGGTTTTAATAACGAAACATCACACCTGTAAACACCGAAGAGATAGGCAAAGGAATGTAGAACCCTCCCACGTTTCACCAGTTACGTTTACATACCACTATGGAATAGGTGGTGAGCCTATTGCCATATACCGGGCACATATCCAGACTCCGAGCCACTACTAGAAAATCT
>DWFO01002480.1:0-13673 GCA_018246595.1 Mimoniades nurscia nurscia | reverse complement strand
GCTGGCAAACAGGCTGTCGTGGAACAATTACAGCAAGAAGTGAAGGAAGCTGAAGCTGTGGTAGCAGAGAACACAGCTGCTGTACATCAACAACAAGGCACAGTAAACGCTGCGATACAAGCTGCACAGCAAGCCACAGCACAGGTTAGTGATTTATAAATTTAATTTTAAATCCATTTCAGTTGATCGACCTTAAGTTTATTTTCTCTTATTTATTTTGTACTAGTAGAAAGTATTTTGAGTTATATGTGTTTAACGTATTCGATGAGTTCCAAATGTAGTAAGTAGGTATCCTTTCGCATAATTTTTTTATATTGTGTGCGTTATTGATTTTATATATTTGTAATTTGTAATTTTATTTTATTTGTTATTTATCTTCAACAATTTCTACCAGACCCGAGTAGGAGAGAAATCAAAGTTTTACGAAGTTGCATTAAGAAGTACTAAATCTGAATGGTATCAATTGTTGAAGAACAAAATTACAGCAATGTTCACTTCGTAAAACTTTGCATTGTTTTTTCCAAAGGTTCTCTGGTGGCAAGAATTGGACGTAAATTGAAGACTTTCAAAAGAAAATTGAGAAATTGTTGAACAAGTAATTCAGAAATGATTTGTATAAGCCTGTGCTCTTTTATTGTTGGTGCGTCAATCTTGTCTTGCCTCCCAGGATGCATGAAACTTCTTTATTCTGAAGGATTAATGTCATGTTTCTGCACTGGAAAGAAAAGATGAAATACATATGTAGTATGTTTAATAGACTGTTGGATAAGTTAAACTCATGCGTTAATTGTTAGCAAATAAATTTTTGTTCCATCTCCTATAATATTGTTTTTATTTGGGCATAAACGTAAAAATATTTATCGTCCCTTTACTGACGTCACCCTACTTTGGATTCATGTTAGTATTATTATTTCTGAACGTATTATATTGATTGCATTCATTACATTTTAACAGCATAAATTGATGATGCAAGCGGTCCAGCTTGCAGCCCAGGTAGAAAAATCAGCGCATTGTGTACTGGACAAAACCAAGTTCGGACTTCAGGAGAAGTGTCATAATTTATCAGAAGCTCGAGCAAGGTTAGCTCATTTACAGCACAAATTGCAATGTGCTTGCGCAGAATGTGCCGCTACGAAACAATCAGCCCACGCCGCTTGCGAAGCAGCAAGGGCCGCGTGTGGAAATGCAAGACGTAAGAAACACATTGATGAGAGAAATGCTTTAGTCCATAAAGAATCTGGACCAGGTTGATGACATTAGTAATGGTAAACATATTTAAAGCTACAGCTGATATACAACATTTGGAGATAACTTTATATTTATAATTGAGGAAAAATTTAAGTATAGTATTCAAAATTCATACTTTTTTCACACTTTGATATTAAAAACAAAGAGTTCCTAATTGCAACACTTTTGCTCCGGAATTATCGATTGATCACGGGAATTATAGCTGAAACAAATAGATAAACAATGAACCCCTGTATGAAAAGAGGTTGGTATACAAACACTAAGAAACAGAACAGGTAACGCGATGAAATTCACCATTGTCAGCCTAAGATTTGTATCCAGAACCCTCGAGACGGCAGGTGAGGCATAGTCTGCCTAAACGTTCGAATTCTTACCAAGCCTTGCATCACATAATGAATTTATTGTTAATCATCAAACATGTAGCTAAGACCGTGGATGGAATAAGAAATATGATAAATATTTTAGACTAATGCTGTGTACTATAATTTTAGATTAGTATATTAACTTGTTGATAAGCTTTTGATAGATTTCCTTTGTTTAAGCTTCTGATAATAAATATAAATTGTTAGATCGATATAATTATATTGTTTATCTGTTCATTAAAGTAGATAAATAAAATGCAACTAAAAACTATAATAATTTAATGATATTCACATTTTATAACTTTCTATCAAATGGAAAAGGCTTAAATAATGAATTGGTATAACATTTTTCAAATTGTTTTGTCAAGAAAACTTGTTAAATTTTACTTACAGAAAAATACTGATGTTTATGTACGATAATTTTAGGCGCAAACAAAACTGAAAATTTGAGATCTGAACTAAACTTTGCTTACAATTATAATAAAATTTAATTACATGCATCACCTGTTATCACTACATTTCATAGAATCTACGTTATAAAATATAAATAAAGCTTACTTATCTACTATACTGAATGCATCGTTTAAATTTTGGGGACTGAATGCTATATTGCCATTTTTATAATTCACGTAAGGAGAAATAGTTGCAGAGGCAGCAATATCGGGGTCTTCAAAACCTTTAGGCGCGAAATCATCGTCTTCAGTATACATTGGTGCACTTGTCTGGAATTTCGGAATATATCTTGCTGGTGGCTCAGCATATTGTCCGCCAACAATTACTTGTTCATCATCAGGCTCAGGAGTGACTCTTTGCACTTTCCATTGTTTCTTTAATTTCTTCGTACCTTCACTATTATATAAAGGCTTTTTACGTCTCTCGTACGTCTCCAAATTATGGTCCCTCAAGTTTTCTCTGTATTTATATGCATCCGAATATGAATTTGTGTTGAAATCTTCGTCTGGTGATGATATGGTATCGAAAACTTCTTCTGGCTCAGGTCTAGCATATGTGGGACGCTGTTTTGAATATGCAAAATTATTGTCAAAATGTTGGTCATCTTGATAGCCTTGCCAGGTTTTGTATTCTTCACCGAAACTATATCCCTGGTTCTCATCATTTTCCGATATTTCAGGATAAGTTTTCAGTGGTGGGTAGAAGTTGTCACTGGTGATTTTAAGTGGTGTTCCGTAAGAATCTAATGGTGGCTCTCCATAACTTGGTTTAGGAGCTTGGTAGTCTGTGAAAAAATCTTGAGGTGGTTCTCCAAATCCGGCAGGTTCAGATGGATAATAAGAAAAATGTGGCTTCTTTTTTGGAGGTCCATAAACAGGTTTATGACTTTGAAGTTTCGGAGGTCCGTACCTTGGTTTTACTGGACGTTTTTTGTATTTCGGGGGTCCATACTTGTGGGGAATGTTCTTTTTGTATTTTTTTGGTGGAGGTCTGCTAGGTTTCACAGATCGGTACTTAGATCTCGGTGGTCCATATTTGGGCTTTAGATTCGTATATCTTGGGCTTGATATCCTCCTGTAGATCACCTGTGGCCTATGTTTGTACATCGGCTCGATGGGGAAATTGTCGATAAAAATAGCTGCGTCTCGCTTGGTGAGTCTTTTTTCCGTGTTCCTCACTGATAACTCTTTTTTGTGTTCGTCCGCTTGCACGCAAGATCTCGTTACTGTTATCTGAAAAGAGAAAGTCGAAACGTCAATGTTTTATGTTTGTTTCGGTGGCAATTTAAAATAAAATATTAATAGGAAACGGTGATCATGATCATCAGCCTACTGCGGCCCCTTTCTGCCCATAGGCTGCCAGGGTGTGTACCTAGGCCTAGTACCTAGGCAGACGACCCCATATCGGGGTACATGGTGGCGTAAGACGCGATTAAGTCCGGCTATGATAGATCGCGGTAAGGCGCGGTGTACTCTATGTCAATTTATTGAACGGTCCACAAATTAATTGCAAACGCACAAATCCTGGATAATTGCCAACGAGCCAGTCTAATATTACAAGAAGGAGGATAGTCTATCGTGATCAACTCACTTTTTTATGCATACTGGTCAACTTTTCGCAAATAAATATATCAGGTAACGTAATCGATGCTATTCACATTAATATATACAATGAATCACAATATTTTCTAATGTTTTTTCATTTCACAGTAGACTCAGTTGGTGTGGAAAATGCATGTCTCTCGTGACGTTAATTGCTGAGAGCGTTCAATCGCAACATTATTTGTTAGCCTGCTTTCTGAGTTATTGAGTTTGTAGTAAATTTAGTGTTTACTTGTTTAAATACTTAGAGAACTTGGGTTTGGCCATGGTTCTATTATGTGCTAATTGAATAACAAAATGTGAAGCTGTGCTCGGCGATCCCCAACCAGCATCCCAGCGCGGGGATTAGTCACTTAAACAGGTCTATGCCCAGCAGTGGGCCGTAATAGGCTGATAATGATAATGGTGGCCGGTAAATATTATACATTTGTATGTATTGATATATTTCATGTACATATAGTACACACTTTTATCTATCACAAAATACCTTTAAAAGAGTGTTTTCTGCTTAAATAAAAAATATGTAGACAAAACTAAATGAGCTTGTATTTTTATCAAATAAAAACACTTTTATACGAATAGGTTAGTTACTTCCTCTTGAGTTGGCTGATGTTCAACGGCACAGCAACCACAACATAACGGTTACATTAATAAACCACCCGGCGTGATGATCATAAGCAGCTGCATTAACTACCTATACAGTGGAAGGTGACTCCTTGAGCAAATTTTATTCTGCACTATATTCATGTTAGCATTTCATAACAGCTGTATTTAGAATGGTTTGATTCATATTGCATTAATACTTATGTTCAAAGATAACCGCTATTCTTTGGATTTATTATCGTGTATGTATATCATACGTGTCGGTGCGAAGTAAGAATATTCCTTGAACTCGTAGCGAGATATAGTGTCGTAAGAGGCGGCTAAACCCGGCTTGCGCAGATCGTGTCATGGCGCGGTCTGTTTAGGCACAGTTAAATGGGCAGGCCGCCTATGTTTTTACATACTTTAAGTGTACCTATTTGTTTTGTATATATCATAAAAACATTTAATAACGAACTCGTTAAACTTGTATTGATGGCTTACATTTTTTTTAATGTGACAACAGTTCGCTTGTGTTAATATTGTTATATTTACTAAAAATCGCTGAACAGAAGAACTGGTGGGTTACGACAGTGCTAAATAGGAATGGTTGGATGGATGAATATAAAACTTGAAGAGTTGAAGTAGGAACACCGAGACGAAGATAGTCACGAATAAATAAAAGTATAGTTGACAAGCCGGACAATCGCATGTCTATGATAACAACAGAACGACCAAGTGAGGTGTTTAGAAATCGCCTCCAGCCTGTTCCACTGTTCTCACGTGTACTGATACTTGTTTTATAATCGCTATGCCATCGTTTTGACGCCACTTCACGTAATTGTGGGATAATATCGATGTACTGCTTTCACCAAATTATAGTCAAACTATGAATCATGATGAGTCATGTTTGCATACTATATATTGTATGATATATATCATATACGAGTATATGTGACGGTATTTGGTAGTCTCTGCCTACTCCGTTAGCGATCTCAATAAAGACCTACATGCGAAAATATTTTTCCGAGACCGTAGCAAGTGAAAATATTTAGATTCCGTTAAAGAGAGTAATGGCGTTATCTAGATTCAATTCTCTTTTCATACAAGTACACTGGTTTCGTGGACTGGACTCCCCATCAGCCATTATCAGATCTATTTGGTTGACATAGTAGAGTCTTGGTCTCCTGCGGCACATGCATTCATCAACATTTTCTTAGTATATCTGATTTGTAATTATTTTACGTGTTATTCTTTCCACCTGTCGGAACCATTGCTCTAGCACGAGCTTGATCATTAATCCATTATTCCTTTTCGAAACAAAATATACGCATTTATGTCCGTTTTGGGTTGAGGCCATAATCGTTCCACACCGATTAAGCGAAATTCGGCAAATTTCACATGCATTAGAGGGCATTATAAAGAACTTTTGGCGTGAAGATTTCACTATGATTCTCTTCACCGTCTTAGCAAGTGGTGTTGAATCCTATAAATGTGTGTACCTTATTCACGATAGAGATGATTGTAAGTAGAATCCAACTCATGACTTTTTTGGTGGTTGCTTTAAAATACACGTAAGTTTTTCGTGTAACAACTAGTGGAATCTCACTCGAGACTTCAACGACGGCTGAGTTATTAACGGCTGTAATTATTACATGCATCACTTTTGTCAGTGTTATATTATTGTATCCAGCATTACTCAAATGAACGTGCTTATTACCGCTATCATTCTGGTTCGCAGAATGTTTTCTCTCTCACTCGGCCTGTTTGTCTGTCTCCGTCGCACTTGGCGTCCACTGCCATAATTACGGTGTTCTGACATAAATTAGAGCTCGATACAAGGTTAATTGAAAGTGAAAACTGATTATACACACTGTTATGCTATATGGTATCATGAATCCGCTATTCTGTATAATTGACCGTTGCATACTGCTATTTTAGCAGTAACAGCTAAGTGCTTTGTAAATTGGTAACCCAATTCGGTTTCTTGTGTTCAAATCCTGCTGCTAACATCAGACTTTAGAAAGTTTATGCGTTTTTAGTCGACCGCCACTCGAGTCTTGGAGTTTTCTTTATTATTCTTCAAAAAAAACGCCGTTTTTATAATCATTTCCAATGGCTGCCTTACTGGTCAAGTCATTGCAAGCTCGACTGCTGATGGAGAACTGTCCGAGTCTGGTACTACCGGGTGTTTCTAGCTGAGAATTCCTAGTAGTAGCTCGGAGTCTGGTATATAGATATTAGATGACTTCATGTTCCATGTTGCGGCGTAGAAAGTAACAAGTGTTATATTAGTACACTATACATGTCTGTCTATTTTTCGGGTAATACAGGCATGAAGGTACAAACAAAATTAACTTTAAAGATGTAGGGCTCTCTCTAAACAAAACGTTAATTACGGTTGTAACCCCGAAGAGGTAGGCAGAGGAGTATAGTACACTCCCACGTTTAACCAGTTACTGGGAATTTGAACTGAAAATTCCGAATAGTACTAGAACAAAGCTCTCTCGATTTCATAAGATAAAGGTCATAAAATGTCCAATACTGGCAGAAGCAAACGTGTTGCCATGTTAGGTCGCTCCGAAAGATACTGACAAGCCATGGACATCTGAGCTATCTTCAAACTTAACTAACGTTAACGGATCTTAGGCCTTTTATTTTTCTTTGCTTAATTTGTTTACATTTTATTGTTAACCTGTAACTAGGCAACGAAGAATGAAAGTAGTGAGCAATAGTATTCTCTACCAATCAACCGAGCGATACGGATATTTTCTAGATGTGTAATGAATAAGCAAATATCTTCACCTCCACACACGGTCATTGGATTCCAAATCGAGCAAAGCTTGTACGACGCAACCACACAGTTCCAAACTACATATACCTGTGCTCATCAGAAATATTCATCTCAGGTTGAGAAACGAACTAATCACAGATCCTCGACGGTTTATTAATCACTAAACTTGAAGGCCACTCAACAAAGCGTGGGTATATCTAATCGAAAACGCAAATATCAGTTTTCAATACCATTCAATTACTTTCTCGTATCCATAACGCGTGTTCCAATGCCGCGTAATCCAAAGCCAAAGACGCGATCCAATTCCAACGCGGGAGAAATGCACGGTTGCTCAAGTTGCATTTGATATTCAAACTCGGTAGCTTTGATTATTTCATTATAGGTTTTCTATGTAATAAAAATATGTTACGGGATTAATATAGGTTGGTGGTTGATGGTGGTTGACGGGAGGGGGATCTATGCTTTAAAACATTTTACAACGTGATAAGACTTTTACTATAATGAATAAAAATTACAAAGTTAAACGTAAAACATAAAATCGCGCTTGTAATCACTGAAGAGGTAGACAGGAAAGAATGTATAAAGCTGAAATATATGTATGTATATAAGAAAACATGTAGGTATTCTTCCTCCATACTGTGAGTGTCAGCTACAACAGTTTGGGTTCAAACAAAACAGTGGGGATATACTCGTATAGATACATATAGATAATACAATATACTATTTTATACAAGAATCTTGACGATGTTTAAATCTAAACATGAAAGAATTATTAACGAATTTCGACCACTGCTGGATTACATTGCACTAGTATGTATTGAGTGTTGATTACGCTTCTGTTACAAGATGGATATTGTGCTGTACAAGTACATAATTTACTCGTAAGTACTTAAGTAGTGCACGACGCAATGGTGACGTCGCGCGCACTTCGATCTGCCATCGTGGCGGAGCGGACGTTACCTCTGAGTTTTGTGCCTACTCAACGATCATCGATTGTTTTACTCAAACCTAAAGACCTAAACTAGTTTAGTTAATAAAATTATCAACACTACAGATATTAAAACGGAATATTAAAAATATATATGTATTTATGATTAACATATCTGTAAATAAATAAATTTATGATTGAATCAAATTGGCTTTCGTTAATATTCTGCTTAAAATTCACGAAATGTTAATAGTAGTTATGTCTTAAGTATCTTCTATGTTAATAAACGGAAAGTAAAAGTTTATGAACAGGTACGATTTCTAATTTTCCGATTATTTCATTACTTATAATTTACATCTATCATGGCGAAAATATTAAAATAAAAGATATTCAATTACTTAAAGGTATTCTGCATTCTTATTTATCAAATATAGAAATCCTGGCTTTCTCATAATTGAATTAATTATTTATTTATGCAAACATAATAATAATAGACTTACTAGTATATTTATATATATTTCTTTTATTTGATGCAGTTTCGGTGTTATAGGTTTTCAAATAATTTCTTAAGAGATAATTCTCTAAACAACAACAACGAAAGGCAAGCACTGCTAATGCAGTGCTTGCCTTTCGTTGTAGTTAGAAGAATGGACAAACTTTATTGAAATGTTTTAACTAAGCCTAAAAAATTGTCTCGTTGTATTCCGTTATTCTAGTCAATTTAATATTAAATGAGATTTAATATTTAATATAAAAGAGAAAAAAGAAATGAAACACTGCAATTAATTGTTTATGTACAGCGGTATTTGTCGCTATTTGTCGCTTAGTATCCGCTCAAACGAGTTAGAAATACTCTCGCTTTCTATAAAATGATAGGTAACTTATGTTTTCTTTTAAGGAAACGATTAGTTTCTTGCTGTTTCTACACAAAGCGTCAGGGTAACTGCACTATTGGAACCAGTCAGGTCGGCATGTTCGCTCCATGCCGTAGGTATATATTAGTGTAAATTATTTTTTCCAATTAGCCAGCTCCACGCAACCAGATCCTGTACCAACTTAGCTTTGGTTACTTTTCCTTGGCTACTGTTTGTAAATTATATTCGTATATTTATATATTAAAGTTCCATAATATTCTATTTGGAGAGCTGATTGAGACGAAGAAAATACGTACATTATTAAGTTGTAAACAATGTTGGTTGCTATTTTTAAATTACCTACCAATAAATCAAGGCGTAGGCAGTGATTTTCTAATGATTTACAATTGAGCCTACAACTCCAGGACTCCTGGGATCAAATGATCGCGTGCATCACTTTCTTTTAAGCAATGTGCGCCTTTAAATATAAATCATTTTTGTATCGGTGAAGAAGAACAGCCTCATGACATCCACATATCTTACAGCTCTGAATGCTTACACACTGAGAGACCGAAGAGATTGTGAAGCAAAAATATTGATCGTTGATCGATACGTATCATTATATTTAAAACTTATTTATGGGCAGTAGTTGTACTAACATCAAATTGAACTGAAGTTTTTGTTAAGATTTTTGTATGACATTAATAAAATTTGTTTTTACACTTTGCAAGTTTGACCGGCCCATTGCTTCTGTGGTTGGTGAGGCTAACTGCCGAGCTGGAGGCCGAGGGTTCGATTCCCACTCATATTTGTGTGATGAACAAAAATATTTCTTATCTCGAGCCCGATGCATGGCAATAGGCGCCTCACCTATTCCATAGCAGGACGTAAACGTAACCGGTGAAACGTGGGAGTGTTCTGCATTCCTCTACCTACCTCTTCGGGGATTACAGGCATGAAGTTATGTTTTTTTACGTATTTCTTATCTTTCTGGATGTAAAGAACACTAAGGTATAAGCTACATTTGGAAAGCTGTACGCTGTGGAAAAAGTCATTGGCTCTAGGTAATATACCTACATGAATGATAAATGTTATTTGAATGGATGTAGGTACATGATTTATTATAAAAGTATCAGTTTTGTACCTTTTTTCCAACCCTTATTGTATTACTGGTCTGTTTGGAGTATTTTTTTTGCTTTTTGTTTGCGGTTTTGAATTGTTACATGAGTAGAATTAGAGTCTTAGCCAGGTAGTACTCAACCCGCGGCTGCCGCGGTACGCGTATGTGCTCTATACATAGAAACTCTCTAAAATTGAAAACGGTAAATTTAAATTATAACATTTTCTACGCATTCTATTTGTCGGATGACTTTTATGTATTTTTTTTCTACTGTGTACCAAATGTGCATTATTGTGATTAATACAACCTACCTAATTATAGTTTTATAGTTTTTTATTTATAAAGTAAATTTCTATTTTGTATATTACATTTATACAATTTTATGTTATTATACTGTGTTTTACTCATATTTTTTATACGAAAATATTTCCGTGAGATCGTCACGCTAAATTCCTTATGGGGTAAATAGAGAGCACTAAATGTTAAATATAATGAATTTAGCAATAATATATTCATTTATTATAAAATTTCAATAAAATCAATTTATATATTATTATTATTATTATTATATCATTTCAATATATTCAATTTATATTCAATTATTATTAAATTTCAATATATTCAATTATTATTAAATTTCAATATATTCAATTATTATTAAATTTCAATATATTCAATTATAATTAAATTTAAATATCCATCACTCTTCATACATGCATTCCAATTTCAAAAACATCAGGCAGCATGTGTACTATTTGGAAAGTGATTTGCATTTTTTTCTAATTCTCACAATGCAATGAAAACTTGTCTAGTTATTTTTGTATTGTAATAAAAAAAGACGGTAAAAATATAATATGAACGTAGATGGTTGTTTAAAATGCAAAGGAAATAAGGCGAAATGTTATATTTTATTTTAATCTAGTTTCTCTATAACGGTCAGTGAAATTCATTGTTCGTACGTGATGTTTTGCAAATTCACTGTTACGTTTATTTGTTTAGTATCTACGAGTACTTTGACATGGGATTTGTAGGAGGACGTGTTATGGTTAACACTTTTATCGTTCCACTGTTAGACACGCATTTTCTCTCAGAATGACGATGGTTAAGGCTGTAGTCTCCCGCGCTGGCCAAATGCGAGTTGGCAGATTTCAGACGCCTTACAAAACATAGAAAACCCTAAGGTGTATAGGTTTCCTCGCGATGTTTTCCTTCGTCGTTAAAGAATTTGATATTCAATCCTAAAACGCACAGTTTAGTATAGCAGTGATAATGTGATACGAGTATATGTATACCTATGTACGTCAGTATAGTATAGTATAGTATCAACGTATGTGTCAGTATAGTAAAGTAGCATAAACGATATCTATATAAGTACATTCTAATACATTATACATATATCTTTCGGGTCATTAGTTGAGCAAAAATATGTCGTGCAATACCGAGATGTGTCCGCTGGCTGTTCACATATTTTGAGGACGTAAGAAAGATAACATGTATATATTATAGCTACCTGTATAATATATATTATAGCTCAAGCGTTACGAAAAAAAATATATTTTAAAAAAACGTAACATCACTCCTGTAATCCCCGAAGAGGTAAGCGAGGAATGTAGAACACTCCCATGTTCCGCCAGATACGTTTACGTCCCATTATGGAATAGGTGGTGAGCCCATTGCCATATACCGAGCACGTATCCAGATTCCGAGCTACTATTAGAAAGTCTATATAAAAAAAAAGTAGTGCCCGACCCGGGAATTTAACCCAGGTCGGGAAGTATATTTTAATATATTGTATCTGGATTATTAATATATCTGGATTGACTGGTAGAAAAAGCCATTTGGTATTAAGCCCGCCCTTTGTAATACTTTTACAATAAAAAGTAACTTTTTACAATAATGAATAAATATAAATAAATCAAATATTGCCTTGCTATGAGTATATATTATAGCTCCGTATGTCACGATGTTAAATGGTCATTTCGTAACATAACAAATCGACATGAACTCGGTCATTTGCTGCGTGTTTTCTCTCATTTCAATACAAACGGCCCGCACATTGTATCCGAAATATTATCATGTTTTCTAATATCTGAGTTATTTATGTAGAAAAAGGTCATGCAACCGCATTACTACGAAAATGAAGTTTTTCTACTTTCTCTTATGATAATTTTTACAATACAAATCGAAATTTTACAAATGAGATTTCAAAAGTTCCAACAATGCACGTTTATACAGCTGTTTTGACAGCGGTTATACAGCGGTTATCCATCAATTAGCAATTGGGCAGCGGGCTCAACCGTGTACATCTTCAGGCCAGAATATTATTCTATAGGGGAATGATAAAAGAACCAATAAGCGAGATGAAAAGTACATATTATAGTCTAAGACTATGGAGAGTAGAAATAAGAAGAAATATTGTACTTAAAGGGTCCGTCAGAAAACGTTATATTAGGGTGGCGCTACTATCGCAAAAGGGTAAATTATAACGAAAGCGTCAAAAGTTATTTGAGACTAGCTGTACCCGCGATTTCGTCCGCGTGGAATTATAAAATGAAAGTGGCCTCAGCTATCTGCCAGTTAAAATCTGGTCAAAATCGGTCCAGCCGCTCCAGAGATTACTTAGAACAAACAGACAGACAGATAAACAGACAAAAAATGTACCTTCTATATTTAGTAAAAAGGGGTTATTTTAATATTATGAACATACACTCCAATTTTATTTATCTGTATAGATAGATGAAATAGTAGGATTAACTAAATTGTTATGTCACCTATTAAAAATGTTACATTTTTCTACTAAGCACTTTACCACTGCTACTGTGCCATCATAGCCTCTTTGTTTGCGAGCGCCATCGTGCTCAATGTATGAACAGTTATTTACTGCTTAAAGCTGAACACATTTACAACTTCGGTCCCTTATAAGATATACCTCCTTAACTCCTCCATGTCCAAATCAAAACTATCGGTTTCTAATGAAATACCAGTGAAACGACATGATTTTGGTTAATGTAGACTCGCCCTTATTAATCTAGTATCGTCAACTGCGAATTTCTTTAATACGTAATTCTCAAATTCCCAAAGGCACATCCCAAAGGACATTGTTAGAAAATAGCGTATCGCTAAATAAACCTATTCCCTGACCGCGTATTGTTACGTATTGACTTTCTTATACGCTAATTAGTTATACGTTGTGTGTTGTTAATATACTGCCGTATATAAACATCTATGTAACTTCACGTCTGTAATCCCCGAAGAGGTAGGCAGAGGAGTGTAGTACAACTCCCGCGTTTCGCCAGTTACGTTTAGCAGCAACTACAATAAAATCTAAATTAGGAAACTCTGATAGTGCCCGTTCCGGGATTTGAACTGAGGACCTCCCGACCGGCAGTCGCACTTACAGATATTATTAATATACGGAGTAGGCTTAGTGCCGAATATCTTTACTCTTACAGACGTGAGTGACATGCTTCAGTATAAAAATATAAGAAAAGTATTTGAAAACAAAGCTTATTAGCAAATTTCTTTTTGACATCGTGCTAAAACATGAAATACAGAATACTTATATAAATATATTAGGGCAGTATAATGAAGTTAATGAAATAGTAAATTAATATATTAGGAAAATAATAATGATTATATTGGTCGTGTTGCTTACGAGTGCGACTGCCGAACGGGAGGTCCTGGGTTCGATTCCCGGGTCGGGCACTACTAAATTTTCTTATTTAGATTTT
>DWFO01002479.1:0-13673 GCA_018246595.1 Mimoniades nurscia nurscia | reverse complement strand
ATGCTTTTTCAACCCCAATTGCGTTTCCCCAGAATACAACTCCGTACCTAAGCGCCGAACCGACGTAAGCATGATAGATAGATATGATTGAATACTTTTGAATCTGGGAAATTACGAAGTCAAATAAAGAGTAAGTATAAAGAAATCGCGGTCCCTTAAGCTCTCACTTATCCAGGTTTGACTGTATATTTGTCTGGCGAGCTACAGTCGGTTGGCTTGGCACAATGTGGTTTTTACCTTAGTACTCATAATTCGGAAAATAAATCGATGTCGGTAAACATCGTAATGATTAAATGGCGTGATGATAATTATAATAAATGATTTCTTTAATCCAACAATTGAAATAAAAAGTTTATGAAAATGATAACCACTATAAATATTATAGGAAATAATCCGACAATAAAATAAAAAAACATAAATTTACCATTTCAATCGTTACTGGCGAGGTTTTAATTGGATAGTCGTGTGGAGCAAAAACATATTGTTAGCCCGAAACAAAGGGCCGGTGGGTCACGTGTCGTCCTAAATATCTGTTACCTACGTCAAGTCGGAGTACCTGCAGTGGGGGCCATAAACGTTGCCCGCTGGAACGTGATGTGTAGAGAAATGTAGAGATGTAGAGACGTCTCTATATTTCTACATCACTACGTGTATCATAACGTAACTGTAAAATTACAAAGCGCTCGTAAAATTAAACTTCCAACATTATGTTACGAGTATCTCTATATTCCCTTTGTTTATTTTAATTATTATTATTTGCTGCAAGAATGGAAAGACGCAATGAACAAGTAGAATGAAGTATGTGATTCTGTCTAATAATCTTTGTACAATACATTTACAATTCTATTATTACATTGATGCATTTTTATTGTACATATACACTACACTTTATATCATCAAGCCATGTCCCTTAGGAGGAAGGCAGGAGCACCGAGTGGCGAATATCTCTAGCCTTTCGGACACAATGTGCTTCATTTACCTTCATTACTCTTGTCATACATGCACACCGATTTTGGGACTTCCGCCTCCGCAACAGACACTTACTGACCCATTTGTTCAAGATAGATAGATAGATAGATAGACAAGATAGATAGATCTTGGTCTCGGTTCATCAACATTCGTATCGTATATGTTTTTCGTCATTACATTTCGTCTTACATCTGCCGTCCTTGATTTAATTATAAACTCTTACATTTCTAGAATATTCTCCTCACCGCGTTTAAATTTCGCTATAAAAATTTCAATAAACTACCTCTTAAATGATTACTTAACAATTGCCTTAAATATAACCTTTCTAATAGGAAGAAAATTTATTGCTCTATAATAATGCAATATTGAGCTAAGTAACTAAAGAGATTAACTAAACCTGATTAAAGAAAACGCAATTACAACTCGCATCATTACTGCAAATAGTGAAGGTAAATAATTCTAAACGTAGCGTAACATCACGCCTGTAATCACGGAAGAGGTAGGCAGAGAGTTCTAGTATACACCAACGTTTAACTAGTTAGGTTTCTGTCTCATAATGGAACAGTTGGTAAAAGCACAAATCCAGACTCCAAACTGCAACTAGAAATTTTAAGTTAAAAAATCCAATGATACCCAAAACGGGATTTGAACGTTACACCTCTAGACCAACAGGCAGTCAAGTAAATCTTACTTAGCTTGTTCGCAAACGCCAAGTACATAAAGTGAAGTGTAACAAAAACATATCGTCGTCGAAAGCGGGGAGCTTCGTGTCATACTAAATATGCGTTACCGCTGAACATAGTAAATGTTGGAGCGCGGCCCGTGACACGTCGACGTCACCGGTTGACGTGAGTCCTTTGAACTATAAAACAACCAGGTAATTCTCGACTTTTTGTGGCTAGGTTAACTATTCATACATACATACATATCATCACGCCAGGTCCCTTGCGGGGTGGGCAGAGAGCACAGAGTGCCAGTTATCTCTATTCTTACACACGTGTCGTGCTTCGTCCACATTCATCACTCTCTTCATACATCTCATTCTCATCATCGTCATTAATTTTTACATTGTTTTTTTTATTGGACACGCGTGAAACAACGCACGCTAATAGGGTAATGAGGATACTGATAAACGTTTAATTTTTTTTTGTTAAAATACCTCCTTATATTATATTATACCATAGTGTAACTGTACAAGCGTTCAGTTTGATTCACCATAGCAACAGCAATAGAGAATTACCTTAGCTATAGCATTTCCTTAACGTCCAAGTCGAGTTTGATTGCTTTCGCAACCGCTTGAATATTTACTTAGACAATGCTATCCAATTTTCGTGTACGCAGTCGTGGGATCCAGAAGCGTTCCGTGCCCTAGAGATTGTTCGCGTGCACTACTTAATGGGATTGATTTTCCTAGCCCGTTCGCTCGAAGATTTAATTGTTTTAACTGAATATTAAAACTTAAGTTCTCTTAATTAAAGCGGTGAGTGTGAACGAAATTATTGACGTGACAGAAATGTAGTATTATTACACGAAATTGTTGATTAAAGAAATGAATTCATATCATTCTCCTCAACCCTAATAAGATTCAATGTATATTGTTGTAGCTGTCAATATTTATAGTAGGTACGTAGGTACAATATTCCTAATATCAGTTTAAACAAAGTTTTCTCTTCAAGTATTAATATGTAGTAAAATATACATATAAGGTATGTAAATATAACCGAGCGTCTAAAATACAATGACTTCTATTAACATAACAGTATTTTTCATATTAATTTTCTTCGTATATTCTTGACCTCTTTTTTGCTTTTGAAATTGAGGTAATGAGATGCCTACCCCACTCACACTACTCCCCTGTTGAAACGCAGGTGCCGAGGGAGACCAAGTCTCACCACCAAAACCAAATAAATAAGGTGTTATGTGGTGGGGACTTCAGAAGTCTCCGAAACCGGCGCGCATGTATGAAGAGAGTGATGAATGCGGACGAACCACGACAGGTGTGTACGAATAGAGATATTAGGCACTGTGTGCTCTCTGCCTACCCCGCAAGGGACCTGACGTGAAGATATGTTTGTAGATGCCTACCCCAAGTTTTCATCAGCTGGGTTGACTGGTAGAAAATGTCAATTGGCATGAAGTCCGCGCTTTGCTACCAACAATAAAGAATAAAGAAGTGAAATTAATATAGAAATGTACATATATGTATATTATTTTCTTTCAGACGAGAAGACCGTAATGCTTAATATCTCTTAATCACCACTTTTGTTCTAATCCGACTGCATCGTCTAATAACGACCGCGCCCGACTCCTCGCCGCGCTGCTCGTTTCTCGGCTTCGTTTAATCCGTGAAAACTTTTAAAAGCTTCACTCTGTTACCAGATTACAGGGTTTCATACTCAAAAGTTATATATTACCTGTGCTTTAAGATAAATATCATTGGTCCGTTGTGCGGTATGATTCATTTGACTGGCCTGTTGATCCAGCGGCAGATAATCTGCCGGCTGAGCCATGGATCGTCGGTTCAATGCCCACCCAGGATTATATTTATGTGATGAGCATAAATATTTGTTTTGTTTGAGAGAACAAAATATAATATGCAAAATATTTAATATATCAGCCGTCAAGTTACTATCAGACGGGTTTTCTTCAGGTTTCTTTGAAATCGGATGACCGTTTGTGGCAATGTCTCAAGAATATTATTGAATATGCTTCGTTGTAACGGTGAAGTAATACGTCGAAAGGGCATTTACAGGCCGTAGTGTACTTACTTCAAAAAAATCTAATTTAGATTGAATAATAGTGGCTCGGAGTCTGGATATGTGCCCGGTATATGGCAATAGGCTCACCACCTATTCCATCGTGGGACGTAAACGTAACCGGTAAAACGTGGGAATGTTCTACATTCCTCTGCCTACCTCTTCGGGGATTACAGGCGTGACGTTACTTTATATCATAATTATCATAATAACGTGTTATTAAAATATGGCGGGCCACGCTTAATGTAATGAAATGAAATAAATATAATAAAAAAAATGTGCCAGAGTTGTTTTTAACGACTAATTGTTGGTATTCGTAATTTTTTACAAATATTGTAGCAGTTCAGGGAACTCGTTTGAAGATTTTAAAAGAAGTCTCGACAGCAGAGTAACGAGATCGAGGTAAAGCGGACAAAAAAAACCAATGTGGACGCCAGACCAGATGCCTTTTTTGTTGGACATTTTTACCTTTAAATGAAATGCTTTTAATATAATTCTTTCTCAGTTCGTTTACGGATGAAAATGTTTTCATTTGTGCTCAATTCATTGAAAGCATTCGAAATGCTTGTAAAACGTTACACTGAACGATTTAATAAATATTTTCGACAGTTGCCGCCGCGGGAATAAAATTATATCAGCACTTCATCAGCAGGATATAACTACGTCAGTAAATTGCACTAGCTTATAATATGCATGATTATTATTATTATTATTATAAATTATATATAATATCTATATCATTATGCCAAATTCTTTAGGAGGCAAGCAGAGAGCACCTAGTGTCAAATGTTTCTATTTTTATAGACCTCGTTCCTTTCACATTCATCATTTGTTCATACGCGAACGTTTGTTTCGAAGACTCTTGACTTCCTCACCAGCCCGTTTCTGACCTGTTTAACTTTAAATATGCACGATGCAGCTTGGTAATGGAGTGGTAAAAAATAGTTTTATCATGTATTGCTTAGATACTTGTATACCTACTACCGAATTAGGTGTGCTAAAGACAGGAGTGGTACACTTAGATTTTAAGGGAAAAAACTTTTCAGGGCCTAAGTACCTATGAAGATCATAGCCAGATTACAGTAATTAAGTTGCTTCATGTCCAAATGGAATTTTATGGACATCGGCAAAAGTTGATTACACGTATAAGTATGTAAACTATTACACATTACGCATATTATTATGTATTGTTATTATTATCCTTAACAATTTATTCATGTTAGTTCTCATTTTCTGTGCAACCCATTAGTGGAAACTGAATGATTCAAATAAATTTTCATATGGATGCGTGGGAAATATTTTTCCCTAGGATGCGGCAGCGTGTGAGTGGTACTGTCACTCGTCCCCAAGTTTTTAATTGTCCCGTGTTATAGGAGTTGTACCTATTGCTTTATACTGAGGAATAAACTCACTGCCTTAGTTATTAAAAAAAATATTACAAATTTAATTGAAACGCGACCGCCACATGTGGAAAGATGAATGACTATGATGCGATCGATCGAGTGACTCGCTTGAAATTGGTGGCTTAAATAAATATGTTATACGTACATATATTGTCCTCAAATTTGTCTAATTTGAGTACAGTTCTTTGGATGGTACATAATATAACGTACCGCGCAAAGTGAAGGTTTTAAATTTAGAACAGCTGTGTCCAACGCTCGGGCGCGGCGACCTGTCTGAGTGCTGCACCTGTCTACCTATGTCTGTGCAGCTGTGCTGGACTCTGTGCTCGGGTGTATAAAGTCAACAAGGAAAGCAGAGCAATCTTTCCAATTATACTTCACTTTCGCTAGAGATGGCTATGCGCTCCAATTCCCACTTAGAATAAAATTGTGTTATGTGGTATTCAATAGATACTAGTATGTAGGCAGTTAAGCAAGTTTAATAACTAGAAGAAAGACATTGCGCTAAGGGTAGACTCTGTCGTAACTAGGTGATGTACTTGTAACAACATGTGAACATGCGTTGTGCAGTTTAGTGTCGACGTCTGTGGCAATACGTAACTTTGTGTTTGGGATTGACGAGGCTTTGAAACCTGTACCTATGATGTACAACGCTTCGTAGTTAATTTGATTTACTAACCTCAAATTCTCTTTCAAGCTTCGGTATCTATTAAATGTGATCATTATTTCTATAGTTTTACCATATATTCGAATAAAATCAAGCAAGCAGATATTATTATCCTATTCTAATAATAAAATCTCAATGATCTAGTTTATTTTAATTAACTTTAAACTACCCTCAGACACTATTTGATCAAAATAGGCTTAGTGGTTTATAACATTATCTTGGAGTTTTTCATTGCTTTAATAAAGTCCGAAGTAATCTTAAAAAGCGATTTCGATATGATTCAAACACGGACAGTGACACTTGCGAAGTAGAAGTTAACATAGCACATTTATATCGTAGTTGATTCAAGCTGTCACAAATGACGGAAAAGTTTCAATTTATTCATACCACCATTTTGTTTTCTTCTATATAGCCCTTCATACTATATTATGAATAGTCGCCTTGTATTCAATCCACTTCTGCTCGCACTGACATGCGGATGGTAATGGATTGAAAAACACTAGGGGTTCAAAGACAAACAATTTGTTTTCATGAATAACGTACAGCGAGGTGACGCGCACTCTGTCTTACATCGCGTTCGTTTTGTTGTTGCTATTCAATTTTATTCACTTTGTATGGAAAGGGCCGCGTAGTCTTCGGAGATTTTGTATAATGCGGAAAGTGACTGACAAATAAAGAAAGATTTGCTTTGAACGAGAGAGTCTTTTATGTGATATGACATAGACAAACGTAATTGGAGTGGAACTAGATCCCTGCTTTTTGTTTTTTGTCTCTATTAACAATAAAAGTATAAACAAGATAACCATGCCATATTAGTTTTAATATGTAATAAACATTTGTTCTTATTTTTGACTTTATGTAATATAAAAAGTAACATCACGCCTGTAATCCCCGAAGAGGTTGACAGAGGAATGTAGTACGGATACTTCCACTTTTCTCCAGTTATGTTTACGTCCCAATATGAAATACGTGATGAGCGTATTGTCGCACACCGGGTACATATCCAGACTTCGAGCCACTACTGGATAATCTAAATTAGAAAAATCTGAGTGCTCGACCCGGAAATTGAACCCAGGACCTCCCGATCGGCACTCGACCTTGTAACTAACACGACAACGAGACAGTCAATATGTTTTCAAAATGTTTTCTTAGAAATCCATGCTGTGTGATTGACATTTAGTTTAGACATACATTTCCATGCAATTCTATTTTTGTGTTGACAACCGTAGTAGGTACTGTTTCGACGAAATTTGTTACCCTTATGTATTTTTGTTTTCACCCTCCGAAAGGGATGAAATTTTACCTGCGATCAGTTCGGATGTGTCGCAGTCCCAGGGGCCAAGTTAGAACGCCTCATGTTTCTATAATACCTTTTACATTAGAACACGGCTATGGAAATGTCTGCTGAGCATCAGATACAGGCGGTAACGATTCGAATACAATTCATTCATACAATACAATACAATACATTCATTCATCGAAAGGGGCTAAGTAATTTGGAATACGAAAAAACCTAGCATCACGCCTGTAATACCCGAAGAGGTAGGCAGAGGAATGTAGGACACTTGATTGAACACTTTAACACTTCATTGAACAACGAGATTCTTGATCGAGTTACATCGGTTTGAGTTTGCAGGGAACGAAAATCTCAAGTCTAAAATCTTGTCGGATAACTTTCATTGAAGCGTGAGAAAAAACCGGGCCAATTTAACTCACGACGGCGTGATTTGAATAGTAAAGTCTTTAGATAGGTTTCGGCGTGTTCTTTCCATTTAAGACTCAATTAGTCCTTAGACATCAGAATCATCGACACAATTTATGGACATAATCTATTATATCAAATATACCGGTCGTATCATTTATTTTAGGGATTATAATAAATGTCTGTCGCTGTGGTGACTTGAGTCCTTGTAATTCATCTGAAGATGTTGTTATATCTTTACCAACCTGAAAGTGGTCCATAATGGATATATGAGAAAAATATTGAGACCGTAGTTTTTAGATAAAACGAAGTGTTCGCTAAAACATAAGCCTGTTTTTTTATTGTCATATGTCCAAATTGAGGGTATAAATAAACATTTTGATGTATAATATTAAAACGTATTTCTATAGGTAACATGAGAATTAATTCAGCATTTGATTTGGATTTGGTTTGCATTTGGATTTGGATTGCATGCAGATATATTCTTTGGACGTAAAGAGCCGAAGATCGTGCGAGAGGCGTGCTATTGGAGAGACGCATGTACAGCAGCGGACGGAGATAGGCTGATGATGATGACGATATAGATGGAAGATTTTCACGATTACGTATTCGTCATTATGCACCTTAATGTTTTAAATCTTTCTCTATTGCCCGTACTGCATTGCTAGTGTTTTTGAATCGGATAACCCTTTAACGTAGAAAGAAGAATACGATTAACAAACAGGTACTTCTTTCAGTACTGCTAGTTAAAGAGCTGTAACTAGATGGAGAGCTTCTTCAGGCAAGCCCTGAAAAGAGAGTCCAAAGTTCTTTAATTCTTAATTACAAAAGTATGTCAATTATCCAAATGACATACTTTTGTAATTAAGAATTAAAGTATAATTATATAAAATTATAATAATATAAAATATATACATTTTCTAGTCAGTTAAGTACCATATACATTTGTATATTTATTTGGAGCAGAAGTAAAAATTATACATTTATATTAGAATGCACACAGATAACAGGGATTAAGTGGTTATGAAATATGAAAAATGAGGAGTAATAAAACGCGATCGTCTTTGGTAAAATTTTACAAAAGCAGGAACCAAAGTATTTATGGACGAAGTTGGAGGCCTTTGGGTTATTTCGCTTCGTTTGAGCCGACTGCCGACTCCAAACTGATACTTGCGCCACGTTTTTTAACAGGCGCATTAAGGAAACAAACTTTTTCTCATTTTGCCAGAATAATTTAGTTGTAAAACTAGTCAGATGGGGCCGGCGCCGGGCTGCTGTTGAAAGTGCAAAGTGTAATGGACATCATTTGGCTCAATGGATCTCAACGCTTTTGCAGAATAATTATGAAAATTGATATGTGTTGTAATAAAGATAAATTATGAAATAGAAATTATCGTATAATATGTATTCTCAAAATATATTTACTTTGTACTAGTATATAGTTACTTTGTACTTTAAATCCGGCGTACATTATGTAGGTACATATATATGCCTACGGCGTACATATGTATATATAGGTGCCTTTTTTATGTATTAAATTAGATTGCAATATATCAAGCGCTATTTAGATAGTAGCTAAATGTATGAAATATATATATGAAAGAAATGAATATATATATGAAAGACGTGTATATTTTTTTAACATCACGCCTTTAATCCCCGAAGAGGTAGGCAGAGGAGTGTAGTATACTCCCACCTTTCACCAGTTACGTTTAGGTACGTCCCACTGCATAGGTGGTGAGCCTATTGTCATACGCCGGGCACATATCCAGACTCCTAGCCACTACTAGAAAATGTAAGTTAGAAAGTTGTTTTAAACTTAGATTATGAGTACCATTGTAATTAATGTATTATATTTTAACAAGTTTTTCAATAAAATCGGTAAAATCAAACGTAGATATTTTTTAATATGCAACAAGGGGCGTAAAGATCTTAACGGTATTGGATTTCTATAGCAATAGTACTTTGCATAAGCGATTGGAAGTTAGCGGAAGTACTGCACTAACGGCGTTTCGTATCAAACGCGAAAATAGCGAAATAGTACATTTGGGAGACGTAACGACTTGCCGATACACTAATGTGCGTCGACACATTGTACTGTGTTCGTTGGGAGAGTAAGAGAACTGACATCAACATTACGTTGTCATGTACGTTGTGTATCGTTCCTCACACATTAATTGTAGATAGAACACCAAGCTTGTACACACTCTTTTCACTCTCCCTCACAGAATGCCCGCACGGAAGCGTGCAAGTACTCATACGAGAATGCGTCCACTATAATTGTATAATGTCAGCACTATCGTGAATCCTCTTGCCATTTCACTGTAGGGCCTCCTCTCTGAATGAGAACGGTTGAGACCATAGCCTGCTACGCAACCAGGTGTGAGTTAGTCGACTTCACAGACCTGAGATAACATTATGAACAGTATAGGACATTTGTTTCTCCACGATGATTTCATTCATAACTATGATAAAGTAATATTTAATCCTAAAACACATTATTTATAAAAAGGCGCGCGTTGGGATTTGAAATCAGGACGCTTGGAGTTGGAGGCTGAATTATAAAGCAGTAATCCATCATCGTCAGCCTATTGCATTCTACAGCTGGGTATGGGACTCCCGTGAGGTTGGGGATCGCAGAGCACAGGCTCCCGTACCGCTGTTGTACCGTTGTTATTTCGTATTTCGTACGCACCATTACCGTTGGCTCGAGTTACTTATTAGCCGCCTATCGTCGTAGGGGACTTTAAAAACACCGCTACATGACATTATAATCTTACGTAAGCAGAATCTTATTGAAGTCCTATCGTTCACATTTAAAAAATTATTGTTCACTTTATATGTGCGTCAACCAAATTTTTCGCTAACGATGTATAATAACATGTGTGTGTGACATTAGAAAATGGACATTCGTCATTTGATAGCAAAAGCATTTGACTACATGTACTCCATACACTGGTGTTCTGACGCGAGACATTTCATGTGCGTATACATTGACGTACGAGCATGCTGTGCTTGAGCTGGCTTAGGCCACAATGTACACATCACTAAGGTCCGGAGTTACACTCGTATGTTGTAAGCAATTAAACAATTGTTTCATATAGGCTGCGTAGACC
This sequence comes from Mimoniades nurscia nurscia, assembly GCA_018246595.1. Classification (NCBI taxonomy): domain Eukaryota; kingdom Metazoa; phylum Arthropoda; class Insecta; order Lepidoptera; family Hesperiidae; genus Mimoniades; species Mimoniades nurscia. The sequence continues at coordinate 3,060 of DWFO01002479.1, read as the reverse complement.
AGACATCCATTGCTTAGAGTGCACGTCACAGGTACTCTAGATCCAGTACAACAATGTTATCTTGAATGTCACAGCAAGTGTACAGATGTCACAATTTTAATAAACAACTTCAATGACACAAAAGTCTTCTTGTGATAGACGTACATCAGATCTGTGTGTGGACACTCAATGCTCTCTGCGTATTCCGTAACGGGCACGGCGTTATAATATAATAATAGCAATAAACATAACTTAGCATATCACATACGTTACGTAATTGTAAAAGCAAACAATTCGCTTTCCAAGATGTTACTAATAACAAGATGTTAGTAATAACAAATTACCTAAGTAACGTACTCGTACCTTTAAATCAAACGACTGAAATATTTCATTAATTCATTTTTCATTTGTTCATTTCATTATTTAGAAGCTTTATTTTATATTAAAATACATATTTTCGAAATAACCCACAATATATCCATTATGTTCGCAAACACATCTACCCCTGTTTCTTATGAAATAATAAAATAATCTTTTCTGAGGCTAGTTCAGAGACAATTTAAGTAAACGTCCTTTAGAAATCACTCACAAAAGATGTAATAAGGTCGCAGTGACTTTCGAACTTCAGCCACCCTTATTACTTACAAATAATGATAATCCTTTCCAAGGGTTGTTCGGGTTGTTACGTACTTCTTGTATGTAAATACGTCAGCTATAACGTCCAGCATCCCATTATAATTTTCAAGTAAAAAGAGCTACCGATTCTAACGTTATTGTATCCAACATTGATTACTTAAACGGCGTTCTCGCGAAACAGGTATCTGAATATTATTAAGTATATTAATACGCCAGAACACTTATGGGTTTGGTACAGAACACCGAGTGCAAAGTAACTACATATATCCTTAAGAACCTGAAGTGCTCATTAAATGTTCCTTGTAAAAACTTTAGTTATCCGTGGTATATAAATAGGTAAAAATGAAATGCCTTGTATCTTTGCACTGTCGATATCAAATTCAATTGCTTACATATAAGACGTTAGAACTGCAGGCCTCGTTACACTACCTATGTGCTGCACGAGTCATCGCACTCCCTGGCGATCGGCCAACTCTTGCTCCAAATCTGAAGTGTACAGAAATCTATCTCTGACACTGCGTGACTTTTTATTTAAGCTGATTTCTAAGGGATGAAAGCCAACCGGCTCTGAAATATGTTTATACACTTGCCACCTCTTTTATTTAACAATGAGACCGTTTATCAATTGTATTGATTCCATTTAGTCTTCTACTTTACCTGTAGTGTATTGCAACGAGCGAGTGGCGTGCCACGGCGCCGGCGTCGTGCTCCCGCGTGTACATAACTCGACTCGACTCAATTTCCGTTCACTCAAATGTACGTCAACAGCAGCGTGTACACGAGGCGAGTCATTTCCGCACTATACATATATATTCCGCATTTCCCTTAGGTAAATAATGTACGACGTAGTCGGTACCTCTGTATTAAATGTCTATATTGGTGTAACACGTATGATAATAAAGATTTTGAGTATTTTTACTTATCGTGAACTAGCAGTAGCTACATTTACACAGCGATATCGTGCAGTAATGCTTATAATTACAAGCGTTGAATGCATATACTTCTTGTAGCCATTAATTTGGAGTAGCTGTAAAGGTCTCTGGAATTGTAATTCATTATATTTTCAAATATGTTTTTTACTTTTTAGTGCATTTTAATTGCTTTTTGAAGTAGGTTTTTTTTAAATTTAACTTAAGGTATCCGTTAGACTTATGATATAAGAGTATAGTTTTCAGCATTCCTCTGTGAACATAGTAACTCAAAGGGGGGAACATAGTAACTCAAGTCAAAGAACAAAGATGCTCCTCAAGTATTGTACACAAACACCCCACAGTTCTTTTGTTATTGTAAAATCAACCGACCTTCGTGTACTGCTTTGTAGTCTTATCCCAACCGAAATTGTTACAAACAATATCTATACAGAAATTATCATTGTGGATGTTACGTGGATCGTTGGTGATCTTCTAAGTAATAATACCTTTATGTTGCTGAGTAGGTACACGGCTAGACAATAGCGTGCACGGATGTGATTATATTGGGATGCATTTGGATGACGTACAAGGTGCTCTGTGCTGTAATTGATCAATATAGAGGTAGGTAGATATATGCTGAGTTATGTTCGAATTGTACCTGTTTTCATTACATATGTATATGTAGTACATAAATGTTATATAACATGGGACATTATAACAAAGTTTGCAGTTCCTGTGGACGTTTTTCAATTAACAAAGTATTGGTAGCATAAGTGTTGATTATTATTTTTTAAATGGTTACATTACATTCATTTTATAACACATAAATAAAAAAAAATTGCAATTTGTATATCACGAAAAAATTCTAAATCGCCGATACCGTAAGGACGGCGAGGGTCGTCATTCCCAGAGGATCTCAGGTGAAGGGATCTTGGCTGTAATTCATTGTAAAACCCTTTGACGGTGTTGAGTGCTTCAAAGGGTATCGGAATCCTGTAAAGCCCTGAGAGAAAGGACTTGATGCTTCACTTGAGATAAATATACGTCTAAAGTTGAAAAGGTTCGATGTGATTATTTTGAAGAGGGTATGTCAATCTAATTGGCATTATATTTATGTATATGCATATGTTTTAATATTATTATACTCATAGATATATTTAAAACATTTTCTACCTTTATGATATTTTTACTTTCAAAAACTCCACTTTGAATATCAAGGAATATCGGGTACTATTTGCTATATGTGTCTTTACAAATGTAGCAATTAAAATGAAAGCGTAGCTGAGACACGTTTCTATAGACATTACAGCAAATAATTTTTGACTGTTCATGAAGCGAAAGTTCAGTATTTTTGATATGGAACCTTGTTCTTTACGAGCGTAATTCTACAATAAAATAGAACTAAAGTAACATCACGCCTGTCTTCCCTGAAGACGTAGGCAGAGGAATGTAGAAAACTCCCACGTTACACCAGTTACTTTTACGTCACACTATGGAATAGGTGGTGAGCCTATCGCCATATACCGGGCACATA
>DWFO01002478.1:0-13675 GCA_018246595.1 Mimoniades nurscia nurscia | reverse complement strand
GATTTTCTAGTAGTGGCTCGGAGTCTGGATATGTGCCCGGTATATGGCAATAGGCTCACCACCTATTCCATCGCGGGGCCTAAAAGTAACTGGTGAAACGTCGGAATGTTCTATATTCCTCTGCCTACGTCTTCGGGGATTACAGGCGTGAATTACAGGCGGGATTACAGGCGACATTTAGAAATATTTTCAAATAAGTGGCGAGACTTAGTTGATATGGTGTTTTTTTTAAAGCTCTTAATACGTTTTAAGTTCCTGATACGTTGAGATGAAAATAGGTCCGATTGCCCTTACTGTAGGCCACCCCACGTTTCATCCCCAAACGTTTATTGAAACAAGAATGACGGACATAATTGTGTTGCCATGAAAAATACAAAAAAAAGGCACAGGAATTATTTTAGTTTGGAAACAGTCGTTAATATTTGATTTATTTTATTTACCCAGCGGGTTGGTTTTCTACTCGCACGTACTAAACGATATTTGGCGATCCCTAAGACGAGCCGTTTGTCACGTACGTGACGCGATGGACACAAATGGAAACTTCGCGAAGCTGCCGTAACGGACAAATAAATACGTAGCCGTTCACTGAAAAGCATTTGGATTGTACATCTATTGTGTACATTTTACAGACCTCGGCTATTTGCAATTGTACTTTTGGAATTAATTAAAAATACTTTGATGTTCTTTTCATTTTTATTTTTATTTACACACGGTGAAAAGAATTACAGAAACACTAACATAAGAAGATATATACAATGAAGTTGCAGAGATCTTTTCCACAAGCGCTAGGATTAGAAAGTGAATAATGATAAAAAGTCAAATTTAGTGTGTTATAGTATAAGTAATAAAATATGTCTTTCACATACATTAATGTATTTGCTCGAATTCGACGTAGTGTATATTGTATGTGTTCGTATTGAATATATGCCGTTTTATAATCGGTTCTTGGACTTGTATAAATACTTAGAACTATTTTGCTTTATACTGTATATTTCAATGATCACCTTTTCATTCTTTGTCATTATATTTCCATCATCATCATCACCCGCTTATATCGTTTCTCTATTATACTCGTATATGGTTGTTCTCTTCGAATCTAGACGGTTAAGTATTTTCAAACAGGCTCACCAACGATTCCACAGTGGGACGTAAACGTTACTGATGAAACATGGGAGTATACTACACTGCTCTGCCTTACTCTTCGGGAATTAAAGATGTTATGTTATTTCATTACACTTTCAGGCATATTTTAACTTACATACAATATTGGGCGAGTTTCATATATAGTAGTGTAAACTCGAATTCATACTACCAAATAATTTGAAGATTGCACATGTGAAGTAAATCGCAATATATGAGCACGGTCGCAATCCATTTCAGTCGACGGTCCCATATGTCAGCTGTAATCCCATGGCGTCTAGCTTGTTTTCTTTCCGTTCTTCATATCGATAAAATCTAACAGAACAATGGCATTTTATACGCCCAATGTGCAAATTAAATTCGTCTTGCGTAGACGGTCTACGGCGTAGGTGTGAAATGTTATGTTTATCATACAGTTTATGAATATTTATGATTTATTTGTCAATATTTTTCGCACTATTGTCAACCACGTTTTATCCCTCTCTTGTATTTTATTATGTAAAGAAATCTTCACAATATTATTATTAAAGTGACATTTTCTCAAACGGAGTGGGGAGATAAAATACGCATACGTCAAACGGCAGTGACTCTATGTCCATCATCAATCACTCCAATTTGCCTATATTTTACCATATCAACAACCGATTTAGCAGTGTTTTTGCAAGCTATCAATTGCATATTGGCTTTATGTTTAACCCAAATGAAAAGTAGCAATCAATTTATATTGTAAACTATTTTATTTATATACATAAATACAGGTTGTTCGAAACGTATCTCTTTAAATGCTTATTTTATTTGCAATTGAATGAAATTGAATACTGAAAGGATAAAGTTATGACTTTACTTATTTCTATAACTTTTTAGTTACTGACATCCTTATGAGACAGTTTCTAAAGAGTTAATTAAATGTAACGTTTGACGCGTCTGGGTACTCACTCTGTGCAGAGATTGATGACGCGAGGCAGGGCTGTAAGTGCAGACATAAAGACATCTTGATTAGTCTAGGCTGCCTAATTGCCTATTAAATATCCACTTAATATAGAGTGATGCTAATAGGATTATTATTGAAATAATTTCTTCTTAATATTTCACCTTTCGACTAGTTAATGAGATTGCATAGTATGACGTGTTGTATAAAGCTATGAAGATTGTGTTGTTAACTCGAGGAAGCAATAGTTATAGGAATATCTAGATTCGGTTCTGCTATCTAATTACCTATTGAACGTCTAGAGAAAACGTTTATATAAAGATTAAGGTCTAATACGCTCAGTATTTAAATAACTACAAAGATTTATAAATTGCTTCTCGATTAGTTAATGATTGTGTAATCTATGACGCTTTGCAGCTACGTAAATATTGATGAAGCAAGGCAGCTCTCGGAAGGTTTCATTAATGACTGATTTCCTTCTCAAATATTTACTCACCATTATATTGCTAATAAAGACTCAAGTAGAATCTGTTATCGTAAGTCACTGTTAGTTTTGTTAATGAGGATGCATCTTTAGTCGCTCCTTAGTATGCATACTGTATAAAGATTGATTGCGTGAGGTAGAGCTGTGTGCACTAAAGCCTAGAATATGTTAATTAGACTGTATACCCTAATTGCAAAATATTACCATTCACATTGTTTTTTCTAAAGCACTTAATGATATTAAATATACGTCGAATATAATCTAAATGTAAATATGTGAGGTGTATTTAAAATTATCTTTTTAAAAATTAGCAGAGCGAAGGCAGCTCTACTATTTATACAATACATTCGCACGAACATGTACTAAGCAATATGCTGAAGCGATTTGAGTTTCTTCTAACGACTTTTCGATATTCCTCTACGATCACGTGCCATGAGTTGCGTTTTTACGGAAATTAAAGGCGATAGCACCGCTATGAACACTTAACACGAGTAGCTCTAGCTTATTCGTTATTATCTCCTAAGTAAAGTATCGTTATAGTTGTAGTTATTTCATGTGAGTTAATAGAGATATTACTAAGTTGTAAATTCACATTTACGTGACTCAATGAGTGTTTCTATGGATGTTTAAATTAAAGACGAAACTAATATCACGCCTGTATTCTCTGAAGAGGTAGGCAGAGGAGTGTAGTACCTTTTCACGTTTCCATACTCGGAGATACTACTAGAAAGCTAAGGTTGGAAAAGTTCCATATAGTACCCAAGCCTTAATTGGAACTCAGGACACTCTCGTGCAGCAGTCGCATTTGCAATCACTCGACCTACGAGGCAGCCGAAGTCGCAAAAATTTTATGTATATTTCATAATGGTTTTCCTCGTCGTGAAAATTCGCGGTGAGGTACGAGCTACGAACTGTAGTTACGGTATACGGGAATGTTATGCCGCGGTGAGCCAGCCGCGCGTTACGAAGGCACTTGCTACAAGTGCCTCTTGTGTACTCTTTGCCGCCTTTTTAAAGTGCATTACTAGTCGCATTACAAGGCTTTTATATAAAGCCCTGCACAAAGCGTAGGACCGTGTTTTATTGATTAAGAAAGCAAATTAAATATACTTACGTATATCTTCCTATTTCTTCCTGTTTTATACAAAGGTGTAATTTTTTTTATATGTTACGTCATCGTGTACGGTAATTGCAAAATTGTTATACGACAGTGTTGAATCAATTTTGATTTTTGACATCCTCCTCAACAGTTAATTACTAAGAATCGTTTTGAGATTATAGAATTTTATTTTATTTTTACAGTCTCTAATCAATATTCAATTTTGCGTTCTTTGAACCAAATTATTGTTGATGACATGAAAATAATCATATTGAAAATACATGATCGTTATCAACACTTTTTGTCTTTTTTTTAAATGCATAGACTTATAATGAATAATGAAGTGAAAACTGGTCATAACTGGTCAGTTTTATATGTAGTAAATCGGGTGTGACCTGCACTTAAATTTTGGGCTAATGTAGTCAAATACCTTGACTTCTACAAGGCTTTTGCAACAGTAACAACGACAGATTCGCGTTACGAACTTGATAAACAGAGTTAAAAATAACAAACCCACACACACACACACACACACACACACACACACACACACACACACACACACGCACGCACACATGCACACACGCACACACACACACGCACACACAAACACACACACATGCACACACATTTTTTTTATTTAATTGATATTTAGTTATGACGTTAACAAATCAACGCCTGTAATGCAATTCCGCGCGCTACGCAAGCACTCCAGTCGAGAGACTCTCACTTACTCTTTTCGCTTTCTCGAAAGTGGTACAAGTCTCGAGGTGGTTCTACTAGCTCATACACATGCGATGTTTACTGCAACTTTTCTTGAGTTACATAATTCAGGTCGATTTATAAACATGTGTAGGCGAGCATGAACCTTTGCGACCGCCCATATTAATATCAGTAATTACAAGAAGTTTGTGAAAAAAGTTTAATAAAATGCGGACCAACAAAAGCTGTTGTTTTATATATTTATGACTTTAATATATTGGTATATATATTTATTTTAAAGTCTCATTTTGTATGGCAATAGCCTCAACACCTATTTCATAGTAGGACGTAAACGTAGCTGGTGAAACGTGGGAGTGTACTTTAATACTTTGCCCACCTCTTCGGGGATTGCGGGTGTGATGTTTCGTTTTTAAAATTACCACGAAAACTCTCTAGGTCACATCGCAGATGATTACATCAGGGTAATGTTCAAAACATAGTTATGGTATACAACAATTAATTTGATAGTGTAAAGGTGTTTTGTAATGACTAAATTAATTATTTTCTCTTCGTATTATACTTTTTATTGTAGAGCTTTGTTCGGTCGACTTTTCGAAATGTTATAGATATATCCATACGTATATTCACGCGAGGGCCCTCACGGGGTATGTAGGGAGCACCGAGTACTAAATACCTTATTGCTTACAAACCTCACTCGCTTCTGCTATATTTATCACTTATATTGTCAATGATATAATTAGTTTTCAACATGGTTATTGTTTTTTAGTAACTCAGCACCCATATCTACATTCTATACCAGGCTTACGTCGACATTAGTTCGAAAACGGAACTGACGCACAATTTGTTCGTAATATATTGCAATAATGCTTAAAGACCCGACTAATATTGAAGATTGCAACGGTAAATAATTGCAAATTATGTGACAGTCCGCCATTGTGTATCAACTAGAAAGGGGAGACCGGGGAAAGGCAATCGAATAAATCATAACTAAATGAGATATTGTAGCAGTGCGTCGCGCCCCCTCGCGCCTCGCCATGGACTGAAATGTATGTGATGGCAAAGTGTGCTAAAATGCGAATTAAATACACGTACCCTAAATTTTTCAGCAGCGTTAATGCGAAAAACATGCCAGCATCAATTTTTTTTCAACATTAAATCTTTGGTAAAAAAATCTCATATTGTGTTTGTGTGTGAAGAGAGTGATGTGTGAATGTAGAAAAAATATGTTAGGAATAAATCTAAAGAGATATTTGTCTTTTCTTGCTTGCTGCCCTACTCTGTAATAGACCCAGAGTAACGATATTCTCATAGTAAATGTTTTCTTTATAGATATTGCTATACATTATACAGAAAACAGAATTAAACAATAATCAGAAATCACTATATACTTTTATTTTTCAAACAACTATTATTAACTTATTAAATGGAATTAAAGAATTTAACACAAATTTCGATCATGTTAATATGATACTTGTAGAATATAAAATTTTCTATAATATGGACAATAAAATGGTCTAACAATTACAAGGATATCGTTACCGGCGATACTATGAAAGATCTTTAGCTAGACTGAAACAAAATATCCATCTTATTACAGTGTATAGACAAAAGGAAAACTCCATATGCCGGCATGAGGAACAGCAAATGTACGTACTTCAATACTTTTGCTCAATATACGCAGATTGGTTTGCAAGAGCAATATTCTCTCTCTCTCGGCAAGAAAATCGCAAATCCGACTCCGTTGGCTTGCGTTTGTTTATTCTGAAAAGAGTTTAAGTTTCGATCAACAGAAACTTTGAGTTCAGAGAAATAATGAGGGTCATTATTTCTGTATTAGAAAGCGTTATGGAGCATTTATATATAACAATATCAAACAAATAATATTTGTATTGGTTTATTTGTTTCATATACATATATACAGAAACACGTATTTACTTTTGTGTACACGCACATAAATACATATGTTAATATATACACATGTTAATACATAATATGTGGGTTACGTAATTTAGAAACTTTGTTAGATTTTCGAAAATTCACAAACGTATTTATATAAAGAAAAAAATCTGATTATTATTTAACTGCGAAATCTTATTACAAGTGTATGTTAACATTGTCCGAAATCAATGTAGAATTGAAATATAAATTTTATCGCATTATATAATCGTACGTAAAAAATGTAGGCACAATGTTACATGTCATCATCATCAGCTTATTGAAGTCCACTGTAGGACATAGGAGAAAAAATATGCCCAACAATATATACAATGTTTCAAAGTTCCAATTTCATTTCCAAAATAATGCTGTCACAGCAGTATTGAAACAATGACAAACACAAAATACGTCTGTATAAAAATACCATAACATTTCCAAGTCTGCATTCGACTAGTCCATCAATGTTCTGTTGTATGTCTATTTTGCGCTTTTCATATTTGTAGAAGTGAGATGCTATTTGCTTAACTGTATCTTTATTCAAAGTGCATCTAGCGGTTTCTTGAGTGCTCTAGATTTTCAATATACGCCTGTTGGTCGCATCATAAATCTAGCGAGCGCAGGAGCTTGCTGCGACAACCCGTGTTCCCGGACTGTTCCGGCTTAATGGTTAATGAAACTGTACCTACTATTAATACTTTACGGAAACATATTAAACGGTTGGTGAGATTTAAGTCTTACTTATAAAATGAGTATCTACTTACCTCACAAAAACGATGATTATAATTATGATACTCGTATATTTAAACGAAATACAAATTTGTACTCTTAAAAAAGACTTTTTGAAATTTATAATCCAGATAATATGATTTGAAAATATTTTTCACTTCATATTTGCTAACGTTAATATTAAAACATACTAATTCAAATATAAACTATTAAGATATATGATATCTGTAGATATTTCTACTTTACATCGAGACATTTTCATCTCAGCTGAATATATTATTATGATATGTTATTTCGATAAATTGTGTTTACATCTCGCATCTTTCGTCATTAATTTTATTTACAGACAACATTGACTGGAAGCAGAGGACGAAGCATAGGGGTGGCTCTGCCTACGTCTTAAGGGATTAGAGGCGTGATGTTACGTTTTTACACTGCATAACATTGTCAGTATGTCTCATCCAACTGCTCGACGAAGGCCGTAACAAAAAACACATAAAAATTTTTTTGCCCATTTTCTCACGCTGGACGCAAATCTTGGGGCATAGCTTTTAGTACCACCTATAATCCTGCCCGTCTGGGACCAGGGTATTTTGATGTGGTTAGGTAGGTCAACCATACCCCAATAAGATGGTCCACGGCCGTCAGGTCGAGTTTGATTAATCTTATATTATTTTAATTAAATATTACTTAACAATGTTATATTACAACACCACTTTCGTAATGAACTCTTCACCCAGGAGTGCGCCGGGCAATTATTGAGCAGGCGGCGTCAACGTATAATCCGGCGAGGACGAGGCGCGCCCGTTTATCAATCGCACCCAAAAAACAACATATTTCAATATCCACTGATTAATATCCGCTGCCAGTTCGCCCGCCGAGGCAAACACGAAATTTATGTACTGCGACCGAACGGTTTATTTCATTTTGCTTTTTAAATTACGAATGTTTGTCGCGACAATTGGCCGGCGCGTCGCGTCGCTCCCATCTGTTGCGGTGTCCAATTAACATTTGCATTAGGATTTCGCTTTAATGGACCGGCCACTAAAAACAAGCCAGTTCTGTCTGCGCACAGACTTATGTTTTGACTAACGGCGCTATAAAAATTTTGCCCTCGCACGCTTTAATGAAGTTTAAAGTTAGTTTTGGAATGCGGAATAAAAAAACAAAGTGATAAAATTCTCAGTTCCATGTAGCGGTTTTTCACTGTAGAGTAGAATTGAAAATGGCTATTTTTTATCATTGATCGAAACTAACTTTGCAGTGTCAAGTTTTAAAAAATACTTTTTATTTATAGTTATAATAAATAAAATTAATAATTTGTTAAATATGAATACATCAAGGTAAAAAATTGAAACGTTAATGTAATATTCCCATGATTACAATAAAACACCTCTTATATTATTTGCAAGTCTACATTCTAATATATTTTATTACGTAATATGTGATAATTATTTCCCCTAATGGAAATATTAAGAGCAATGTTTCTCATATCTACCAGCATGTTCGCGTAACCCCATAATTGATGAGTAAACTAATTTAATGTTCAGCAATTATGCTAAGGCGGTATGGTTTACGACATAAAATGTTCCTCCAGCCCCGAGACTGCAGCGTAACGCAGCAATACTGAGGCTATAAATTAGAATAAGCAGTTTACTGAGGGCGCCACCGTAGCGTGCGCTCGATACGCAAATTGTTAATGCCATGTTCGGTACTTCATGCTTACTTTTCGAGTAAATGTTTTAATTGTGAAATCGTTAATGCCTTGTTCCTTATGTCCCGCTTATTTTTTTTATATGTTTAATTACCTTAACATATAACTGGGTGTGTAATATTATGGTTTTAATGTAACTTTGTGATAAAAATTTGTAAGGCCAACAACAAATAATTATTGTATGTTAAAACAAATAAACTTAAGCTTAAGTTTGTCCTGCAGGGCAATAATTAAATTTGATATTTATGTTTAACGTTAACACGAGGTATTAAGCTATTCAAATTTGGGGTGTTATACATATATCTGTGACGATTTTTAAAAGTCAGCGTTCGGAAACTTAATGCTAGGCCAAGCGAAAAAAAAATGGCAAGCCAGGAACACCGCGACGAGGCTTACTAGGAGAGGATTATGTCCGGCAGTAGACGAAGACAGAATATGATGATGTATGTCGATGGCTATAGTGTGTTCCTGTAAAAAAGCGCAAACCTGCAAAACCTTGTGCAGGAGATCTCCTACGTTCTAAACGCGATATATGCACGTAGCTTCTGTTCGATTAACTGCTGATAAATTACATCAATGAATAAAAAAGGGTTCCTTTTGGATATTGTGATTTAGTTTGAACAGTGTACCGTGGCGGTGGCCAAAATTTTCAAATTTATTTTCTAATTATGTTGTTCTCAGTTATATTGCGTTGTATTCGTATTAACGGATGCAAGTTGAGCCATATTTACTTTGAATGGCAAAAGTTTGTTATTGTGTTCGCCAAATGGCATCCGATGCAGTTGGATGCGGTCTAATTTACACCACAATGTACATCTATGGGGTCAAGTTCACGTTACCATCGGCCATTGGCTGTTGCATTTACATTTACACGTAGTATTACGGAGTCATACCTATTTATGTTAATTGATTGTTGTACATATGTAGTAGATAAGGTAATATTACATCACGCCTGTAATCCCCGAAGAGGTAGACAGAAGAGCGTAGTACATTTCCACTATTCACCAGTTACTTTTAAACCGCAATATGGTACAAGTGGTGAATGTATTATCATGCACCGGAAACATATCCGGAATCCAAGCCACTATTAATAAAGGTAAAATAAATTTTATTATATTCATGTTGTTCTTACTTCTTCGTTTTTGTTTTAATTGTATTATTTTTTATCTGTATGAACATACCATAGTGTTTAAGGAAATAAAAACAAATATGCTTTATTCAAAACATTAAACAAAATTTCCAACGTCACTGACTTTGCCCTCTTTGCAGTTGATATATTCGTTATTTAACATCCAGAAGCTGGTAGGGACCAGCTAATTCTTAATAGAAAAATTAAACGTCCATCTTCATGTTACACCATTTATATAATAATTCGTATCAGTTATAATTAAAAGGGAAATAATAGCAATAAAGCACTGCGGCATACAACTGAGGTTATGTGACTACATAGATATTTTCAATGCAGTCAGTTTTATAATAGAGGAGCAAGCTGCAAAGAAGAAGTCTTTGCAAAATGTATTGTGAAATCTTATTTTATTATTACGAAAGATTTAAACTGCACACAGGCATGAAGTTTAACCTATTTGGTTTTGGTATATTTTTAGTCAGAGGGACTCCGAGCATAGCTCGCTCCATAGCTTGCTGAACGACTTTTGCATTGGTGGACTAGGCGCATTGTGTGTCTCCACATTCCAGCTCCGTAAGTCATGACAGGTAGAGGTCTTTCTGATGGATAGGATCAGAAATAATACTATCCGTTAGAGAACCGGAGTGATCGATGTAGGTCAAAGGATTTGCTCGCTGAAGTGGCAAGAGGCTGGGCACATTTGCCGAAGCACAGATAATCGGTGGAGTAGGCGAGGTCTGGAGTGGAGACTGCGGTTCCACCGACGTAGTGTAGGACGCTCTGACGATCTGCGAGAGGCTGCAGGCAGAACCTGGATGCGCTAAGTCTGATAAAAATGTTGACTCCTCCGTGAGCTAGAGTCTGATATAATTGGTCAAGATAGGCGAATCCTCGTTCAAAGCTTAATTTTAAGAATAACATGTAAAAGCGCTTCCGGGGGGACTTATCTTAGAGGGACGTTCATTCCGCATTGTACTAAGGCACTGTAAAAACGTTCCCTCTTCTTAAAAATTCTTTTCTCAAGAATTTTGATTAGTAGGAACTCACACTTCTGAAGAATTAAAAATAAATCTTATAAAAAATCCACTTTACATACGTTCATACTGTTTATGGGTTGTGACATCAGTTGATTGTTAACGGTGACTTCACCTTAATAATTGAAGCGAAATTTATTCTTCCACGACGAAACAAGTCTCGTCGGATATGCAAACACATAAAGAATTCCGCAACAGTAACAGTAAGAGTCGTAAAACTGAAACTCCCCGGAGAACTTAAGACGGAAGTTTTATTAAAATAACAACATTGAGCCGTTAATTTGTTTGTAAAACTGAGCAGACGGTAAAAATTATTTATTCAGCGTTGCAGGACCGCGACAGTCTTGCCGTATTGGCAACTGTCGCGGCGGTGTTCTATAATTCAAACCCTATGTTCCAACTCGTGCAGTAGGAAACAAAGTTACAATTATCGAAACTTAGTATAGTATTTCAGTCACCAGTGCAAATGCACGTGGGCTAGAGGTGCAGTCGTCACAGAGGGAGCTATAACATATTATAGCGAGGCTTAATATGATACATTTGTGTGTATTTCGTGCCCGGTATATGGCAATAAGCTTACCGCTTATTTTATTGTCACGCGTAACCGTAACTGTTGAAATGTTATAGTGTACTGCAATCTTCTGCCTATCTTGTTGGGAGTTGCGAACGTGAAGTTACGTTTATTTTGTAAAGTAAAGTTTGAGGGACTCTACACGAATGTTTTTTATATTCCTATCTTACAGCCTTAAAATACGAGAACAGGTATAGCAAGACATACATATGTATATCGATATGTTTATGATACCTATACCTACATATAAGATAAGATTTTGCAGATATTGGCCGCAGAGATATTGTATATTATATCACCGTTATCTGCCGTTAGTTATTTCAATATATATACACATATTTTTCGCCTCTTATTTGCCACTGTTGGAACACGGGTCTCCGCTCAGAAATTGCAGATCGGCAGACAATACAAGACAACCAACAAGGCAGTGTTGCGAAATATATTATAGCACAATATACTATATTATAGCTCCGTTTGTGACGAAATTTGGCCGTACAAAAGTGACGTAAACCCCATTCTGATTCATTGGGATTCACTACCGATACCAACACATGTGGGGTGGGGGTCGGCTGTGTGTCATTCAAAATGGTGAAATTAATAAGTAGGTACTGTTAAAAATATCATAGCTTACATTGTATATAATTTCATCGCTTACATTGCAAATGGTTTTTCGTTGCCAAGGAAAATGTGTTTTTGAAGGGTTCGTTAAATACAAACTAAGCGGATTAAATAAAGCGATGGATATCTGTAAGCTAATACTGAAGTCGGTTTTTCATACAATTTATTGAAGGCTATTAGGTGTTGATGTTCGTTATGACATAAATTTGTAATGTCTATAGTTTTATAATGAAACTGTGGTTTTATTGAAACGTCCATTTCTTAAGATTAATTTGTTAAGCTTGTTAATAGATATCCAGTTTTAACCGGTTAGAACACCTCCTACCTCCTCACTCGCAGTGTGTTCTATGTACTACTACAACTGAAAGGAAATTTTCCTTTCCCATAACATGGTTTACCATGATCGCCATAATTATATCAAACTTTTTATCATTGTACTGCTGGTTACTCGTTGACTCTCATAATTGGAAATTCGGTTCACGCCGTAGACTGCCACGCTGGTAGAGCGCAGATTGGGAGAGTTAACTCGTTTTAGCTAGAGAACTCTATATATTTACTCAAGACATATTTTCATTTATTAAGTGCAATAAATTCTATAATATCGAAAAAATCTGAAATTGGTTGATAGAAAATAGATGGAAATGCTACGACGCGATGAAATAACGAACACATTTAATGACTTTCTCTTGGGAAATAAAAAGTCATTATTTTCTTCAGACTGCCGTCTACATACGACGTTGTATTGGGATATCCATCGTGATTCGTTTAACTCCATATTGTATCATGAAACCAGATTCCCCCCGCACGGGGTAGACAGATAGCATGAGCATCACATATCTTTGTTCTTACAAACCATATCGCAAACTCGATAGCTGTTTTGCCATTAATAAAATCGTATATCGAGTTACGTGAATCTTTTCTCAAAACGGGACAATGAGCTTTAACTAAAGTTATGTGACACGAAATTAAATTAAAACGTGCCTCTGGAGAGATAGAATGTCGTTTATTCGCCCGATGAGTTCACGCGCAGTCGTCTCGCGAACGAAATGTTGTTATCGGCAATTGACTAGCAGCGATGTTATGAAAATGTTTATTAAATAATGTGCGTACATATGTTTTAAACATTTTTGCTGTATAACTTTATTGCTATATAAATCAGAATGGAATTGCCTGGTATATGGAATAGAAACGTTATTGGAACATTAGATATAATACATTTTTCTTATATGTTGTCATCGATATATCAAGTAGCGGCGATGTTTTAAAAATGTTTATTAAGTTATGTAAATATATGTATGTACATAGTTACAAGTGCTTTAACAAAATGATGTTATTGCTAAAAAATTGGTAAATAAATTGTATTAGAATTGGAATGTATATGGAATAGAAACATGTTTAGTGTATTATAATAAAAAGTTACATCATGCCCGTAATCCCCGAAGAGGTAGGCAGAGGAATGTAGACACTCCCACGTTTCACCAATTACTTTTAAGTCCCACGATGGAATAGGTGGTGAGCCGGGCACATATCCAGACTCCGAGCTACTACCAGAAAATTTAAATTAGAATTTTTTTGTA
>DWFO01002477.1:0-13677 GCA_018246595.1 Mimoniades nurscia nurscia | reverse complement strand
CTAGAAAATCCAATAGTGCACGACCGGGTTATCGAACCCAGGACTTCCCGATCAGCAGTCGATCTTGCAAACACTCGACGAACGCGGCAATCACGATCATGACATCAGCCTTTACCGTTCCAATGTTGGACGTGGCCTTTCTCAAGGTATGCCACAGTAATCGGTCAATAATTATAGTACTCGTATATTGTATGCATTGATATGAATTACATCAGTTATATTCATAGTCAAGTAGCATTTTGGACGAAAAATAACAAGAACTTACATGAATAAATTCCCGTCTGCATCCTACGGGCTCATGTACCTTATGCTTAAATCTGCACATAAACTTTATCAGGGAAGCGGGAGAGCCCTCTCGGGCATTGAATTTGAGATAAGTTTACAGTTAGTCGCATGATCTCTATAAAAGGTAATTTCATTTTTCTGTTGATTCTTGTACAAGACTTACATCTTACTACGTAAATGTCTGACAATGAATGTTCAGGTGTTAAACTAGTAACAAGTGTTGTTTATTAAAACATAAATTATATTTATAACGAAACGTTAAGTCCGTTGCGGGTAGGCAGAGAGTATAACCCGCTAAACATTCCATTCGCTACAAATCTGTTGTGTTTTTTCTACATTCATCACTCTATTTTTATAAAACCAAAGAAATAATTTGATTAATTAATTTTTTACTGTTTTTCTGTTATAGACTGTTATAAACGTTCACGGAATTTAGCTCTCCCAAAGCAGACCGCGCATAAGCGATCTGGCAGCCAGAAATGACATTACATAAAAACTGATGTAAACAAAACGATTTTATCAATAGACGTTACATATTGACTGACTCTACGCATCTTCACTAAGCTTCCGCAATGGTTGCTCAGAAATCGCAATAATGGAAACATAGGGTCATAGCAACTCGGTTTTATTGCATGCCTCCTGACGCTGAAGTATCGTACGTACCCGTACACACTTACTATTGTAAAAGTTCCGAAGCGTCGGTAATATCGCGGTGGGCGAGACGTTATATTATTGGGTTATATAAAACTATAAGCTGGAGCGAAGTGCACTCAGAATAGTTCAGTTTAACTTGAGAACGATCCACAAATATGAATGAATACCTACTACCACACTCTATTGTACAAGTTCGTCTTCCGACACAATACTTGAAAACCTTCAAGACACTCGAGACTGGAACTATTGCTTTACGACGCAATAATACCAATATCAAACACTGAGTTACTTTGTATCATTAAAATTATTTATTTCTTATACTGTCTATGAGAAAAGTATTTCATAAATAGTCCATAGATTATTAATATTATATAATAATACCTTACGGGATAGGCAGAGAGCGATTAGTGCCAAATATCTTTCTCTGCCACTATCTTTATACATTTGATGTGCTCCTTATATATTCATCAGTTTTCTCACCCGAACACCGGTTTCGAAAAGTTTAGATTGCCCTAGCAGTCAATATCTTGACTCTCAGTCAGACTTATTTGATCAATAAAGGAAAGTCCCATACATACTGTGTTAACTTTATAAAATATATTTATTGTTCCGAATATAGAATAAGGGTTTATTGTTATTTATATGTGATGTCATTATCCATGAGAAATGAAGCATCATTGCACCTTGGTATTACAGGCACAAATATTAAGAGTACATTCAGCAGTAACGCAATGGTCAAAGTTCTCTTGAGATCCCACAAATTTCAAAACAGAACTAAGTTTCATCGTTTCGTATGTTTTCATACCACTAGCTTAACTTTACTTCATAATGCTCTATCATAGAACGCTTCATTTTAACAGAGCGGCGATACGTCAATTACAAAAAGGCTTTCGGGGAATAACTTCCACACGAAGCTGTGCGCCGACGTCGATAAAGTTCTCCATTAACAAAAAAAAACAAAGAAGCTTCGCAACTTACCTTTCTGGACATCGACTCTACCATATCTTGCTCCATGGAGTTGTTCAGGCGTCGTTCAAAGTTTTTCACGGAGCAGGGGGATGGGTGTTATTAGCGTCTTTTGTTCGTACCGTAAAAAGCGCAAGTTTTACAATAGCCACACCCGCGGTCTCAACGGACAACAACCGTAAAAACGCGATGAAATTCCACGTTTATGATTTTTTTACGCTCCTTTTATTTAAAACAGCGGTGAAGCTTACGCGACGCAAGGTACGCTGACTCTGCAACTCACCATAACAGATGCAGTTAAAAGTGTTGAGGGTTCCCGTTGGATTTATTTTCACAGTAACACATATTTTATTATAATACTCAGATTTATTAATCTTCTAAATGTCTTGATTGGGTACAAAGATTCCTTAAGGGGTAGACAGGGATCTCCGAATGCGCGCGCAATTTCTTTATTCTTCTTCTTTGTACTATGTTAAATTTTCTTTTCATACACTAAAGCAAATGAAAAGTAACAGTACAATACTTCTAGTTGCAATCCAAAATAAATTTAAGACATGGAAATCTATTAACATTGGATTGTAAACGAATTTCCGGTATAATAAATTAATGATAAAAATTAAATTCAAATTCCTTTATTTGCATGGCCAGGTAAATTATAGGTGATCAACTATATATTACACTCTCTTCATAACTCATAGAGGTAGGCATGTATAAGAACGTAACCTCACGCCTGTAAACCCCGAGGAGGTAGTCAGAGATATGTAGAACACTCCCACGTTTTACCAGTCACGTTTACGTCCCACTATAGAATTGATGGTGAGCCTATTGCCATACACCGGGCTCTTATCCAGACTCCGAGTCTCTACTAGAAAACATAAATTAGAAAAATTTAGTAGTTTATGACCCGGGAATTGAACCTAGGACCCCCCGTTTGGCAATCACACCTGCAACCAATAGGACCAAGAAAACAGTTAAGATTTATAAGAACTTACATTAATGTAACTATATTGTTAGGAGGTAGGTATATTAATATAATTAGAACACACATCAAAAACTTTAAAATAAGTTCTGTTTTTACAATTATAAAAATAAATCTTTTATATTGCTTACATATTGTAAAA
The DNA here is from genome assembly GCA_018246595.1 of Mimoniades nurscia nurscia. Lineage (NCBI taxonomy): Eukaryota > Metazoa > Arthropoda > Insecta > Lepidoptera > Hesperiidae > Mimoniades > Mimoniades nurscia. Next base: position 10,651 of record DWFO01002477.1, on the reverse strand, counting down.
AGAAAATATCAGTAAAATTCCATCACGGTAAAATGTATTTCCACGTTAAAATAAACAAAAAAGAAGAAAGAAGTTAAGAAAATATCAGTAAAATTCCATCACGGTAAAATGTATTTCCACGTTAAAATAAACATTGGTATAATCGCAAGTAACTAGCGGAAATTAACTAGAAAGGGGCTGGGAATGCAGCATGTCTGGTACATGCTACGCTACATAGTTACTGAGTTCCGTGCAGCTGACAGCGCCAATGCTTAAGCGCTTCAGACACTCTGGCATTATACGAATTTGTATATATATATAAAATGTAAAATTGTTACGAGTTAATATAAAGAATTGATGAAAATTGTCATATGCATGTATATATGTATATAGAAAAATACGAAGGATAGATATTTGACATTCGATACTCCCTGCCTACCACTTGAGGGACCCCGCATAAGGATATGTATGTATATAAACTTTATCATGTTATTTATGAGTCTCATTATTTTTGTCTACATAACATAAAAAGGAGTAATTTTTCACTATCGTTTACATAATTTTTTCTGTATGATTTATAGATATAATAAATGCATGTTATATTTACAGAAAATTTATTCAGAAATTTTTAATGTTACCTGATACAATAAAATTGGGGGCGCTTCTTTTATTGTCAAAGTGAACTAAACATTACATTTCAAAATTTCGTACTACGGCATTGCGTATTTTAATGAAAATTAATTTATTACTGTGTATTTTTAAATTATATGATAAGTATCATAAGTATCGACAAAATACAATAGTATGATTAACTGTAATTGAAAATCATTACGAAGGCATTAACATAATTATCATCATGAAGGATATAGGCCTCCCCTGAGAGGTTATACCCAGAAACCCACGTCAAATTCCCTGAGCGATTATACAATAATACTGTATTCAAATATTAATAATATTTAATCTGCTTCGTTGGTCATGTTGGTTACAAGTGTGACTGTCAATTGGGAAGTCCTGGGTTCAAATACCGGATCGGTCACTACATAATTCTTCTTATTTAGATTTTCCATTAGTGGATCGAAGTCTGGAAATGTGAGAGGTGCAATGCATTAGGCTCACCACCTATTCCATAGTAGAACGTAAACTTAACTGCTGAAACGTGTGAGTGCGCTACATTCCTCTGCCTACTTCTGCGGGGATTATAGGTGAGATGTTACGTTTGCTGCTAGACAATATTAATTGAAAGATCGTAAGCCGATGTCAAGTATAATAATTCAAATACATCAAGATTAAAATATCCATTTAAGCTCGTAATATTTTTAACGGTTTTATAACTTTAAGCACATTTCAACTCAAAATAATACTAAACAATAACTCAACAATTGCTAAACCCATTAAATTGTCATACAATCGAGATTCAAGAATATTAAAATATTCCGAAAAAAAATACACACAGGAGTATCATAATAATGACGCATGCCGTCTGCTAAGTTTGGTTTCAGAGAAAGTTGCCAACAAACCACCTGGCCGCAGTTCAACGAGCCGCACTCACTGAAGCTGCAAATATATTAAGGTCTGTTTATAGACAAGTGGAAATTACGCATCACGATAGAGCTAGTTAGCTATACTTTATATAATAAATAGCCATCAAGCGTATATCAATTACCAGTTTAGTACATCATCAATTACCAGTGCATCATTACATTACCATTACATTACATTACCATACAATTACCATTACATCATCAATTACCGGTATAGTACTAATATTATGTATAATAAAATATTTCAATTTTAATTATGAATTACACTTATCTAAGGAAACTCTTGCAACAGTCTACTGTTAGATGTAAGCACTTTTTATGTAAATAATGGTTATGTAATAAATAACGGTTTATGTAAGTAATATGTAGAAAATAATGGTATGCATGAATGTATATAGAGTGATAAATGTAAACGAAGTAGGTACATTAAATCTGTAAGATAAAAGGTAATTGGCACTCAGTGGCCTCTGTCCACTCCTTAAAACACCTTTTTTTTGGTTAAGGGGGAAACCTTCAAAAGGTCCCCGGTAGCCTGGGAGAGATACCGGGTTAAGTGGGACTTTTACCCACTAAAAACCCCATCGGTGACCTTCCTCAGCGCTAATAGGAGGACTCCGGGATCTCCGACGCAACGCACCGGTGCCCTCCTAGCGCGGCACCCCTTAAAACACCTACATAGTGTGACTATATAAATAAGTGACTAACGCTTGTATTAAAGTTTATGACATTTGTCAATCTTATTATAAACGAGCTTCACTTTCAACCCTATTTCTCAACACGCAAATCCTACACAAAGATGCGGAACAAATTCAAAGTTAGAATTTTATTGTTCTTCACCAGAACGAAAAGCGACAAACTTCGTCACTACCGTTTTGTATCTGGGATCTACTTGATTCTTGGCATTAAAGCGCGGTACGAATTAAAGTATTAAAGACCAGTGGAAAATTTGTCACCGAGAATCGTCTTATAAGTTTATTTTTAAATACATACAGTTATGCAGTTGGCACGCAAAAAACACAACAATATTTGTGATATTAATATGTCGCGATGTTAACAGAATTAACATCGTGTAGGTACAATGGAATTAATCGTTCTTGTTAAATTGGACAATACACATGTTTTATCGTACAGTTTGCAAAATAAAAAACTATTATTACTATAAAAATCCAAAAAAAAACATACATGCCTGCGTGTTCATATGATATACTTAATCAATTCTTAAGTACTGCACGAAGTCATTTGAATAAATAATTGTTGAATTGAGTATTAAGAGGCATTAGCTTAATTCTACATAAATGTTAGTGAACGAATTAGAATTAAATATGGGTGAACGGATTAGAATTTAATTGGCTTATACTATTAAGATTGTATGAGTTGGTATTACGTATGTCGATGTGAAGAACCGCAATATTATAACATATAGCTCTATACAACATTAAGTTAAATTAAACACAGAGACTGGTTCAGGTAATGGCATATAAAGGACCAGTTCCATAACTGCCTGTGACGAGAAGATGATTATCAGGACTCTCATGCCAAGAAAGTCTCACAATTTTTATACATAGCGTTTTATCTTCATTTCATACAAATACATACGTATATATCTTAACACCAGGTCCCTTACGGGGTAGACAGAGAGCACCGAATGCCAAATATCATACAAATATAAAATTTTAAATAAGTACAATTATGATATTCTTATTTTAATTCCTTCAAAAAAAGCTCGTACTAAAGAAGAGCTTATGTAAAAAAACTTTCATGTTTATAAAAATAATGATCAAGTATTCAATGTTATAGGCAAAGTACAAGGCAATAGGTATCTTACGTAACTTAAATATTCCGAACGGGGACATCTTAGTGTTCCCCATAAAGTTAAGGTATGTGTAATCCATTAGTCCACCTTCCCTGAACATGACAAACCATGACATTGACTCCCTTCAGAGAGGACTCGTCTCCGACAGTCGGGCTATACAATGTAAGTATTTATCAGATAAATGTTTACAGTTTCGATTTATTCTCCACTGTTAGATGTATCATTAATTATAATTAAAGCAAAATGTATGACACGTAAGTAGTCGAAAACTTAGTCGCTTAGTCGTTTGCATCGTGAAGTGGCGTATGTTAGTTGTTAGGCAAAATCTCGAGAGATCTCAATGGATTTGTATTATGTAACGCTAAGTGAGATAATAGCACCAACAGTTGCTGTTAGCGCGGAGCGTGTAATGATGTAATAATTTGATAATATTAACATACTACGGTTAAAAAGAATATATTAGGACAAACTATGGCTTACTAAAACTAAAGTTATTTATATACATACATACAGATCTTCAGGTGAGGTTCCTCACGGGGTAGGTAGCGAGCACAGAGCGCACACATGTTCTTATTAATACACCGTGTTATTATATTTACATTTTTATTCATGTGTAATTCGTTAAATAGACCCTAGGTTGACTGGCTATGAAACGCTTTGCTAATTAAAGAAGTACTATGATGTTATAATACGTATATTGTGTATTCTCACAGTGTAAGGTATATTAAGATAAACCGACTTAGATTTTCGAAAGTTTACTTTATACATTTTATTAGAACGCCATATTGTTAGATAATGATAGTAAGATACAATTACAAATAAATAAAAATAAAATCATTAGACGTAATTGTATTTTAAGAAAGAATAATCGATTCGTATTAACTTAAAAGTGAAATCATTATAGTTCAGTCTAGACTGTCTTATAATTGCAAGTCATAAAACTTGCTTAGATCGTAAACGCAAAGCAATTTCACAGTAATTAAATAAGAAAATCATGTTAACCCTTGAGAAATAATCTTTAAATTATTTAAATTTTGTATTTTCAGTTAACAATTTACTTTTATTTTTCTTCGGGGTGCAAATGCCTCTAAAGTAAGGTAGATTATTCTTTCTCACTATCTCGAAGCCATAGTTGCATTATATTATAATTTCAATATATTATATAATAATTGCATTATATTATAATTGCATTATATTGTAATTGTATTATATTATAATTACATTTTATTATAATTGCATTATAATATAATTGCATTTTATTAGAATTACATTATATTACAATTGCATTATATTATAATTGCATTATATTATAATTACATTATATTACAATTGCATTATATTTTAATTGAATTATATTGTAATTGCATTATATTATAATTGCATTATATTATAATTACATTATATTATGATTTCTATATATTATAATTACTTTATATTATATTTACATTATATTATGATTGCATTACGGTATGTTATTATGATTGCATTTTATTATAATTGCATTATATTAAAATTGCATTACAGCATCATTGCATTGTAAGATGCATATTTCATTGCATTGCTTATTATATTATAATTGTATATGTATATTGTGTATATGTATAATTGTATATGTTTATTATGTGTATGTAAAATTGTATATGTTTATACATAATATGCTTATACATATAAATACATTGGGTTCTCGTAGTTCGCTGCCTACCGCGTCAGGGACCTGGTGCGATGACATATTAAATTCTTCCAAAGACTATCAGATTCGACAGCTATGTTTCTGTTAATGCTCTCACACTCAATGCACCTCGCATTACATTGAATGTAAACGCTACTTAATCGCATTTTATACTTCCTTTTTATATGAACTTCAAGAAGCATCACTCAAGAACTGAACGCAATATCAAATTAAAATGACTTGACACATGAATGCCTCGAAACTTTCTCACACATCAAGTAATTCATATTAAACTTGTTATGAACTGTGTGCTAGCAACACGCGATGATAATGTAAGCTCGCTATAAATCTCGCCTGCGCTGGTGGAAAGGTCTGAAATTACACCAGTATGTCTCCCTGTAACAATTAGGTTCATTGTTGAAACTGTTATTTTTATGAAAAAGTTTATGTACGAAATATAAATATAAGAAAAAGGACTGCCTCGTTGGTCGTGTCGGTTACAAGGGCAACTGCCGATCGAACGGTCCTGGTTTCAAATCCCAGGTCGAGCACTATTGGAAATTTCTAACTTAGATTTTATGTTGGGCCATGTGTCCGGTTTATGGCAATAGTTTCACCACCTATTCCATAGTGGAAAGTAAACGTAACTGGTGTAACGTGGGAGCATACTACACTCTTCGAGCATTACAGACGTGATGTTGCGTAAAATTAATAAATTAAGCACATCTATAACTATTATCAGTTTATCAACTAACTCTTTTAACGTTCCTCCGTTGGTCACGAGTCGCCTGTTAAAATGAGAATATCAGAGAGAGTGGCATATATTGCCACGCTGTCCAAGTGAGATTTAAATAACTTTAAGCGTGTTAGAGAACATTATGAAGGACTGTAATGTGTGATGTAATGTCGATGGTTTATTTAATAACGATTTACGAAATGGGATGTTAAATATTTATAACCATCTAATAATTGTATATTTGTATTAGTTTGTAAAGTATTATGAATACCTAAATTACATAGATATACAATATATATTAGTGATGAAAGTAGGAGAAACGTACCAGATGTGTAAAGACGGAGATATTAGGCACTTAGTTCTCACTGCCTACCTCGTAAGGTATCTGTCTTGACTATGTAATAAAAATAATTATAATATGTATAAGCATAACGATTTTGGACGTGTAATAAATTAGTTCCCATAAAATTACTGAACTATTTATGTCAACTATATTTAAGATAAACATTGTTGGAGTATTTTCATATAATCTAAAAATACGTAATCAAGATTCATTTAAAGCACGGAGTATTAACAAATTAACGAAGGATAAACAAGAAAGAGCCGTGAATTATTTAACTGGCGGCACATTAAACAACTCGGCCGAGAACGAAGCTAAATCTTCCAAGGCGCGCCATAGGAAATGTTCCTTTTATCTTACAAGCGAGATCCTGCTTCCGAACCACCATCCGTTTCGCGTTTTTGATACGAGAACATTCTAGAATAGCCTTTATGATAATACATCGCATATGTTTATACCGCGCTGTCAACAGAGCAATGTTTAATAACGAGATTTTATAATTGTATGGATTATTAAATAAATAAGACATTTACTCCAGTATTTACAAACACACAAGCAAGCATATGCACACACACGCAAGAACGTGCCCAAGTACATACCTATTGTTATTAGTAAATAATAAAATTAAAATCTACTACTACAAATATATATAATCCTCTGCATACTTCTTCGGGGATAATAGGCGTGATGTTACTTTTTTTTTAAATAATATGAACCAAAAGCATTAAGAAAATCAAAAGTGTGTTTAATCTGCAAAGAAAAGATCTTTGAAAATATGTTACATACAAGTTAAACCACAAATGGTGGGGAGGGCTGGGGGGAGGGGGGGTTGTCAAAATTAAATTAAATTATCTACGAACCTTGAATTTCCTTAACGAGGCGTCAGGAGTGTGGACGTCGTGTTGACGCAATGCTCGGCTCGGGTATACGGAATCTTCTAGACTGCTGGTAATTTACCAGTCCGATTTGAAATGGGAAACTGTATTCAGGCTTCGGATAATCACTGCGAAGGTGGGAACGGAATATCTGACGTCATATTTCTGCCCGCCCTTTTCTGTTTTAATAATAATATGGCGCTTGTAATGATGTTATGCAATGGGGATTATACATGAAAATACATAGTAAAATTAATGCAAATAAATGTTTGCAACTCGATGTTTATTTCTCTTATACTTATTTTATTTGTTTGTCTTACGTATGCTGTTTAAAAATAATTACTTGAAATTTGTAATAGCAATATTATAGTTACTACATTGATTTAAAGCGCTTTTTTTTTCAATGGATATATTAATGTAAACTATATTTACTTATGCAACAAACAAATGCTTTAAATAGATTTAAAATAAATTACAGTTTAAATTAAAATACAGTTGCTCAAACACCAAAAGTTTCGGGATGTTGAAGATGTTTGTATCCTTACTTCAGGGATAATCTCCAATACTAAACAGGAAATGTTCTTTTATCTCCAGCCATCCAGTTCCTGCCGCCCCAGAGGCTGCTCCCCGCTGGCCGCATGCACACCGGAATTGGCATGAATTTACTCGGATAAATACTCTACATTTCATCGTCAATGTTAAGCTGTTAAAGCTATAAAGATAGCGTTTTGATAATTCTCTGTGAATTTTTTTAGCGTTAAGGGGTGAATATTAATTATAAAGGTTTGTCCCTTCAACAATTCCAGAGTACATGTTCAAATGCGTTATACACATGGTTTACTTCAATTGACATAACATCAGTGATACCCCAGTGGTTGTCAAATTCGTTCTCTCACTTCGGGAGCCCGGGTTCAAATCCTAGCGCGCACCTCTTTAAAAAATGTAAGTTTTTACGTTAAATATCACTTGCTATAACGGCGTAGGGAAACATCCTGAGCAAACATGCACACCTTAGAGTTCTGTAAAAAAATGTTCTCTAAGGCGTGCGAAGACTGCCAATCCGGACTTGGCCAGCGTGGCAGACTATGGCCTTAACCTCATTCCGAGAGAAGACCCATGTTCCAACAGTGAAATGATAAAATAATTTTCATCATGCTAAAATGACTGAAACAATTTTATAAATTTATATCAATATTAATAAGCACAGTATTACGGGCACATAATTTTACCGTGAAACAATTATAATTAACTAACCTGCGATCTGACTGCGATGGCCAAACCGCATGCCCAGCGCTGGGATTATGGGCATAACCGCTCGGGGAAGGCTTATGTTCAGCAGTGGACAGCAATAGGCTGATGATGACAATGATGATGATGAAATGTTATTAAAACAATAAATTGGTAGAGGCGACCGTTTCGGTCATTACAAGTTACAACGCTTCTGCGGTCAACTTCAGATAGCAGAAATACTATCACTGAATGTTAGTTAATATAGCATTCACACTAATATAGATGCTAAGTGGATTAATGTTGAGAACACTCACATTTCAGCAATCCTGTTACCAATTGACATCCCAACCAGCTAATAGTTTCTATTAATTACTAGTACCTACTTTGCATTAACTGTCACTAACAACAAGAGAGAGAAGCGCGGCAGCTCTGTAAGGATAGAGATGTTTGGAAGTCGGTGCTCCGTTCCTGCGCCGTGAGGGACTTGTCGTGAAGATATGTATGTATGTATAATAATATTTTGTTAATACAAACATCAGTTTACGTATACATAATTTTTATAACATTTTCATACGTTTAATATTTACATAGATGACACATTAATTCAACTGTTGTATATGACGTACCTTACGTTAACGTACCTTAATCTTCTAAACCGTGGTACAGGAAATGTTCTCTTTATCTTACACCATCTCGCTTCCGAAGCACCCCCGACTTCCACCCCCTAGCACTGAACATCGGAATTGACAAGAATTTATACGGGGGAAAGGCGGTACATTTTGTTACGGGTGATATGCTACAAGACAGTATTTAAATTCTTTCGTTTCAGATTCAAGCATACAATACTCTTGTTGAAGAATTCATAAAAGCTTTTTTGAATTTCGAATGTCGTTGATAATCGAGCATTTCTATTTATTTCTCTATTGACATTGATATTTTTCTATTCTGGTATACCTACTGTCCTTGTTGGTCGCTTTTGATAGTTCTTATCGTTTGGACTATTGGATTTCGCTGTTTCCTAGTAGTGATTCGGAGTCTAGATATACATACATATAACCGGTGTATGGCAATAGATTCATCACCTATTCCATAGTAAAACGTAAACTATAAATACTAGTCAAACGGGGTAGTGTAATACACCCGTCTGCCTACCTCTTCGCGTATTAGGTGTGATGTAACGTGCGTCAGAATCATTGTCATCGTCGTGATTTTTTTTTTTTAATATAGTGCTAATCATTATAATCAATTCTTCTGTCGTTCCACTACCGGTGTTATATGTAAACGGATATTAACTTCAACTTTTCTACATACATAATATGCATATTAACAAAATTCTTATGTCGTGGTAAAGGAAACCTGTGTCTCACATCTTCCAGCATTCGGGCACGGGCCTTCCACCCAGCCGCAAAATATGCCGTACTTACCAAAGATTTATTTCCTTTAAAGTATTGATCCAATACCGATGATAAGGGCTTAGGTACATTTACGTAATTCAATATCAAATAAATAAGGGCAAGGGTTTTCACTATCGATTATGGTGATAAAATAATTATTAAATTTAATTTTACGGTTACAATAATTTCGAAACACACTTATTATTTGGTTTCATCTGTGTGTTTGATTTCACCAGTGTATTTGCTGAAAATATTCTTTCCACCAATGAACACTATAAGCATTTTTATATCTAGATTTTGAAAACGGAAAATATCGGCTGATAATATCTATAGATATTGTTCCCAATTACAGGTTAAATTATATCAAATTTAACGTAATTAAAAAAGTAACTGTGGTTTTCTCAAAGTTTGCGTTAAGTTTTTGACATTCAACACTCAGAATTGCATTTGTTGTACTGCTATACTGTATAGTGTTGAGAATTCGGCTGTATACGTGGAATTAGCTTATATCATACTAAAAAACAAATATAGAAATCTGTTACCAACCTCGAGCAGGACTGCAACTATAGGACTATGCGTCCAGGTAGTATAATTTGTTAAGATCTTTAGTTACTGTAGTTTATGATAAAACTGCAAGAATACAATCAGTTAGTACCTATTAGCCAGTTAGTACAAGTGGCATTAAAACTTACTTTAAACTAATTTTAAATATTAAACAAACTATATATTATATATAAATATAAGCCACCCGTGTGTATCTGGGAATAATCTACCTGAAATCATGTACATATGTATGTAAATACATACAATAAGATTATTATTATTATTATTATTTAAACAACTAAAGTATCGAGACTAAAAACATAACAATTAATTTTGAGTATCGTAATTTTGAGTCATCGTGACACAACAAGCACAGAAAAACAGCGCTCAAAAACACAAAGACTTGAATAATGTTTGTATCGGAAACAATGTTAGGAGCAAAAAGTGATAGGGACGATTGATGTACGGAGAAAAATTGTATCCGCCGGATACGGGATGTAAGTGTATTGTTATGTCTAGCTCACATGTGGG
>DWFO01002476.1:0-13678 GCA_018246595.1 Mimoniades nurscia nurscia | reverse complement strand
AGGAATGCAGAACACTCCCACGTTTCACCGGTTACGTTTACGTCCCACTATGGAATAGGTGGTGAGCCTATTGCCATATCACATCCGGACTCCGAACAACTACTAGAAAATCTACATTAGATTTTTTTTGTAGTGTTCGATCCGGGAATCGAACCCGGGACCTCCCGATCGGCAGTCGCACTTGCAACAAACACGACCACCGAGGCAGTCATCAGCAATATATTAATTATATATCATTAACAATATATTAAATTTAATATATTCATCGATACATTCACGTAATGATATGAATGAATTTAGAAAATGGTATTGGCAGTTTTAAAAAGAGAATTTGAGATAAATTTTCTTAAATATTTAAAGTGACGGAACATTCTAATATTTAAATTTGGGCGGGAGTTTCTGCCCCGCAAAGCTTTTGATTGACCGTATAACTTAACTGATGAAACGTAATAAATAGTTTCAAATAATTTAAATGATGTTGAAGATGAGTAGGGTATATAGATACGTTGGGATATGATATAATTTCACGAAAAAAGAGCTGGCATGAGGCATAGAACGCTGCAGGCTGGATACAAATTGTGGGGTGATTTAATATTACGATATCAATGGAATTTTTTTTAAACGCTCGTATTGTTCACCCACCTTCTATATATTCACTATCTGATAACTATGTATGTCTTGTATGAGAGAGCGACGTATGTATGTATGTATGTACCTATTTTAAACAACCCGTTGTTTGCAATAATTATGTAAAAGTAAACATATAAAAGTAATGTAGATTATAAATAAATACTGTTTTGAATTGATGTTATATACTTTGAACTTCAATTACACTCATAGACACATTGCTTATTACTTAAGTAGCCTAAGATCACAGATGCGTAATACTAAGTGTTGGATTCAGAGTTATTTGATACTGGAACTGCTTTGTTTCGGCTTGTCCGGCGGCAGGAACCACGCAGCTACTGCGCTGGCTATGGAAATAAAACATTAATAAGACTACATTGAATAGTATAACCGATCTCCAATCTGCTTGCCCAGTGTAGGTATTATGGGTAATAAAAACCTCTATTCGGCGAGATCCGTGTCCAGCAGTTCGCTAAGACAGGTTAATGGTGTTTAAAATGATGATGATAACTGGTATGATTTCAAATATAATGCTATTTCGGTTACTCTTGTATAGTATCATGTATTGTAGATATGTATAGGTACTTATTGTATTGTATCAGGAAAGCATTTTTTAAATATGATATCATATTTAAATAACAAAAAGTTGATATTAAAAAAAAATCCGGCAGAATCTATAAAAGGTAATGTTAGTCATATTACATTATGTACGTGAAAGAATAATCTAACATAACTAACATAATAACATAAATAACATCTAAGTCTCACTAGTTAAGTTTACGCTCGACGGTATGGCCACAATAATTTATGTCGAGAGCCACAGAAAGGTCAGACTAATTGTACAGTTGAATTGAATGTGAGCGTCTCGACCAATACGCACTTACACAGAACAGCATCATAATCATAATATCATGTATTTGAAACTTACATAAAACAAGGAGTGCTCCCAGATAGAACGTCAGCTTGCAATAGCTGAAGATGATATTACCCACTACATTAATGCCGATGAATGTCGACGTTCGTCCCACCATAATACTCAGACATGACACCATCCCCCTAAAAATTTAATTGTTTTTAAATAAATAATTTGAAACTCTTAGGGTCCTGTATAATAGAATTTTAGAACATTTCAACGAAGTCCATTTTTACATTTCAATTGTCTTGTGACAGTTGTGACTCGCTGGAAATTTTCATAAAAAAACCTCTGAAGTTTGCCTATTTGAAAGGATCGTTACGATCAATAGTTTTTTCTTGTTTTAAAATCATGCTTACTGAAATTAAACCATTTAAAGAATATTTTTACTTAAACCACTTGCACCGCTTTAACTACTAGATAAAGTATTCCGGAACATGAGTATTTTTGCGTAAGATTTACAAAGGTCTAGAAAGCACAAAGTGAGCAAAGGGAATGTAGCATAATCGCCCAGAAGAAAAATTTAGCTACCAACAGCTAATACTGTACCTTCTTGTATAGGTACCACACTTAATAAAATAAATTATATATTTATTTAAGAACAAACTTAGCGGAGAACGCCCTTCAGCTGAATGAAGTGACGACATACGCAAAGTGGGTGTCAGTGGTTGGATGGTAAGAACTAAAGAGCGAGAACTGTCGCTTGCTATCGGAGAGGCCTTAGTCTAGCAGTGGGCGGAAATGAGCTGATGACGTATTTCTTGGAGCTACCTAATAAATTACATATAAACACTCACCTACAGGACGTCGGATACAAATCCACAAAGAACGATGCAAGTATCCCCATCGCTAGGTTGGTGCAGGTGAACAGCATGAAGAAGAACACGCTGGCAATTGGATCTGGTACCGCGCTAAGCAAAATACCACTTAAAGCCGACACTCCTAATATCGAAATCACAATCACACGCCGCTGCAAGGGCAGGTACGAGATGATCATGTTCAGGCAGGCAAACATTAACTGCGCGCCCATAAGCGTCAAGATTATATTGTTCTCTATCGTACCCAAGCAGATGTCCGGGGACTGGAAGTAGAGAAGCTAAAGTTAACACAACATACGCCCATACATACATACATACATTTTCGTACCTATTTCTCATAGGAAGACGTTGAGTATGGATTTCTACGTAGCCTATTTTTAGGACATCACCAATGTACGGTGTAACTGCGCCTTTTTCGTTTACATTATATCGTAAAGCGCCCAGTAATAATGTTCCGTACACGGTAACATTATTTTGCGTACATGTGTACACGTGGTGGTAGAAAAATTTCGTAGAAGGCCTTTTATCCTAGATCTATATGAGTTAACAATTTTTCTTTAATCAAACCCTTAATAAATAAGGTTTTTAAAATTTGCTTACTGAGAAATAAGTATCATAAACATATAAGTGCAACTTATAGATACAAGTGCAATTTTTTGTAATGTTTACACAAGACTGAAGACCTCAATCAGCTTTGCCGTCCCGCGCCGCTAACTAGCTTAGTCCGGCACTGAGCCGGAGTACAACAAATTGCAAACACTTACAATAACAGTACCATTCCCTGATGCAGTGTCCATGGACCGGCTGGTCAGTTCCGGTTCGTCTTTAGTAGATATCAGGTAGCATATGCTGCCCGTGTCATTAGATTTTGTATCCAAAACAACTTTAATTAGATTCATTATGTGAGGCAACCACACCAGCAAAGTGTTGTTTCTGAAAAGCGGTAAAAATTTTGTGTTCTTATGTAGCATCTCCTTGCAATTTGATTTAATTGAATCTGTTTCCATTGATGTGTTAATTTAAAACAACCATAATCAATACCCATGGATCAAGTGATACTGCCCTCAAATTCTGGGTGGGGCACTATTGGATTTGTCTAGTTTAGATTTTCTAACAGTACTTGGAGTCTGGATCGTACCCGGTGTATGGCAAAAAATTCACCACCTATTCCACAGTGAGACATAAACGTAACTGGTTAAATACCTCTGCCTACCTCTTCGGGGATTAGAAGGATGATGTAATTTTTTTTACAAAAGAAATGTTTCAGTACAAATAACAAATTCCTTACATTAAATAAACTATTGATACAATGTAGAATAACTGGAGAGTCCTCCACAGCAGCGGCGGTCGGAACAGCGGCGCGCTCTGCTCGTACATCGCGCGAAGCAAATGTACATCCTTCTTGATGGTGGCTTCGCTAAGAACTATGGCATCTATCTAAAAGATTATCGTATCAATTTTTTTAAAATCCAACTAAAGTACAAATATTACTCAGTTATTCTTTTCAACGCAGCATTATAAGCTAGTGCGCGTGGTAATAAACTACATTAAATGTCATCATTATATAATCACCATGAAAAATTAAGCAATTGGAAATGAGATCGTTTTGGCCATACCATTGACATACAGAGAACTTCTCGTTTTTACACTTACGTTTTTGGTAGAGCAAGGCAATATTGAAGAAACGACGATGAAAACAAATACTTACGCCAAATTCTTCTTTAGGTTTCTTGTTGTTGATGGCGTAAATTGACTTCAGAATCTTCAAAGCCTCCTCATTCTGGCCCTGGTTGGCCAGGAACTTCGGCGACTCGTGGAAGAAGAGCAGCGCCACACCCACTGCGCCAAGCGGCAAGGCTAACACTACGTTCAGCAATCTCCACGGCTTAAAGGTTATGCCCAGAATGGGCATTTCAGCAACAAAGTCCAAACGTAGAATAGGGTAACTGAGAACTGGAATGAAAAGAACACGTTTACTTTGTTACTATAAACTTCGTTGATCGAATTATTTGCTAGCGTAACTCGTGTACGTTTTTTTGCAAATAGGAGAACTGACAGCGGAGTCGGTGGGCCTGCTCTCTTAATGCGAGCGTTAACACACGCAAAATGTAAGTGTTCCTTTTGAATTAAATAAATACATAAGTAAATGGTTAAAAAGCAAACCAAACTGTTTACCTGCAGCAACACCCGGCGACAGCAGTAGCAAGCAGGTCATCAGTACCATGTACTTGCTCCTGACCCGCTGGTTGCACGACTCGCCCACCATAGTATACGTCACGGAGTTAGTTGCGCATGAGCTGGAAATAAAAAAGAAATGTGACATTACAGTGTTGAAGCCATAAATCCAGCTGTTAGTACATTTCAGTTCAATCAAATGTACAACAATATTATTTTTTTCTTATTATTTGCATGTGTCACAAAGCAGAAACATTCACGAATTCAAATCAATTGCCTTTTGTTAAGATAGTACTTAGGTTAGTATTGAGAGATAAAAAACCAATTCCCGTCACTTCAATTAAGTCATTATCGAAGAACTTTCATAGCATGATATAAATAAATTTTGTTCGACCTTCCTGTTATCCCCATTTACTTTACTTTAATACTATAGGTGTAAACTTGTAAATGGCTGTTTTATGGTTCCTTATTTGTTTGTTATGCCTTGTACTAGCTGTAAGTTTTCCAAATAAATATATAAATAAATAAATAAAAGTAACGTTCCACACACATGGTACTACAGTTTGTATGTGAAGTAAAACAACCTATTCTAATTTCCATGTTTTTCATTAAAGGTACACGAGCAACGGTCACGATAATAATAAAACCCATGAGTGCTCCTCAAGGAGCACTTGAAAAATGTTATGTGTGTTTGAGATTAATCCTCATTTTTTTGTCTTAAATAGAATCTCTGTCCTTACAGATCTATCTTTTTCAACATTCAACATAACGTGCTTTTTCAACATTCATGTAAAACGGAGAATAATGATATGTAAAAAAAAATGTCTATTCAAAAGATATTTAGTAAGTTTTTGTTACGGTTTTTTAAGTTGTTTGCTTACTGGATACAAGACTATCAATATCGTCTATCCTATCATACTAGCGTTTGAACAGATTTCGTTTCAGAATAGGAAGGGTAAGGTCATAGTGATTGTGAAACTCTATCAGCATCTAGCACAAGTTCAGATAGTCAGACTTCACACTTCTTAGATTATGGAAAAATCTAATATGGTTAGAATTCTTCACGATACTTTTCTTGCAGTTATGCTTGGTGATATTGTGATAGTATTTAAGGGATTCAATGGATTCCAGATTCAGATATTCAATTGGATGCAAGATTTTCGGATTAAAAGACCTAAATCTAAGCCACAAAGTTATCACTGAATTGGAAGAAATCTAAGTATAAAGTGAATGTGTCCGTCAGTCGTTCAGTTTTGTATTCAGTAAATGGCGTAAAAATCAGCGGAATTTTTACAATTCAAGTTTAACCGTAATCAGGAGTGATTATCATTAAGCGATTAGGGCATTTAAGTGTGGTTAGGTAGATCGCGTCATACCACGAGCTGCCAGCGGCTGGTTTAGTCGCCTCCTACGACACCCTGTATCCCCGCATGAAGTCAGGGAATGTATTCATACTCCGCTCCGACACGGACAATATCTGGGAGTATTCAGCAAGATTGTTTGCCATCAAACAATACTCCCGGACCTTACTACGTAATGGCGTAAATTACAAAATTAATCTATCTCCTAACCCCTAATTCCCACATCACTGGTGTGTTAAAGTTTAGGTAAAGGCCGTTCGTTCCGTGCAGCAGGGCGTAAACAGATCGCAACAACACTTGTAACTGTATAAAAACAATTTAATTAATTAACCATAAGTCACTCACGCGTTCCCTTCATTGTGCTTTGTAGGTCATATTAATAACATGTAGCAGTTTCCGGAGTACACGTGCATCTTCTAAACGTGTACGGCTCGAGTTACCATTCATGAGTAGGTACGTCAGTTTAATGGCACATTCTTTACAACGTTTCGACTAACCACATTTTGTATCTGCTTAATTTATATATTGATTTCATTAGTTCCTCTATTAATTACAGTAGCTACTCATGGACGATAGGGTAATTGATGAGCTAAGTTTCCTGCCTCCTCAGTGACCCAATGAAAAGGGGGATAATATGGCAACCAATTTATATTCATTTTTAATATCCTGGATATTCATTTTTAATCTATTACTTAACACTTTTGTATCATTCAGAACAATTGAATCGCATAACCCAAGTGTTGAATATGTGACTTTTGCACGATTATCGGTCTTATTGCTAACAGCTTTAGATTGAAAGTTCAAAGTTGGTATATCATTACAATGTATGTAAAATGAATGCTATTAAATTTCAGACTTTGCATTGTGAAGGGCAGAAGTTTCGACATCGTACGAGTATGAAATGTTCAGAACGAATGTTATATAACAATTAAGTGTTCAATATCTAGGTATTATTCATTGATGGATATTATTAGAATCAGTATGAAATAATAACGAATGAGAGGAAACGAAATTTGTGATGTACAATATAACTGAATTCCAATAGTTTCTGAATTGATATTGAATTATTTACAAATGTATTTTGTCTTTATTAAAGTTGCCAAGTTTATTAGACTTTTTTCCGAGCAAATTGAAAACTCCCTTAAAATTACACATACGACTTGACAGGACAGTAAAAAAATACATTAATTTTCGCTGTTGATCTTAATAATTGCATTTTCAATACGCAATGCAACACATGCGGGTTCAGAAAATATTATACATATTATTATCAAAGTTGTACGCCTCCTGTTGGTTTGTAAAGAGTCAAATAGTCATGACGAAGCCCAAACGCATTGGCAGAATAGAGCGGGTCCTCCGGCCGGCGGGACTTCTGATTGTTACCAAAGCTACTGAAGGTAACTGTCGTTAATACTTCCCATTTTTATAGAAACCAGATGACTCTCTGGCCCACACGGGCAAAAAGAAAGCTGAACTTCTTGCTAACACGTGTGCCTTAACCGTAACAAAGCTATCTTTTTGTTCCGTTACAATTGTCATTTCCTCACTATTTTAGTTGATCGGTTAGGAATAATAATAATACTCACAAGCAAACAGACAAAAACTTGATGACTCCCAGGAATATCCAGTTGGGCGAAAGGCTAGCGATGCTTGACAACACGAATGCCACCAGCATGGATACGATCAAGCTGAATCTGCGTCCTTTAGTGTCGGACACGTAGCCCCAGAAATAGGACACAAGGAGAATACCTGGAGATTGCAAGTAGCCCGTATTAAATACAAATGCTAAAAAAAATACTAAATAGTACACGTCAAGCTTAAATAATTATCTAAAGCAACCCACACATTGAGACAGACCCATGCATATATATTTGAGAACATCAAAAAATTCTATTCTTGCATTTCTTCTCTTTTAATGACGCTTGTTTAACAGGTGATCTAAGAGTGTTTGTCAAGTGGTACCGTATTTGATTATGGTATTTAGTAAAAAAACTAACATCACGTCTATAATCACCTAAGAGGTAGGCAGAGGAGTATAGTACACTTCCACATTTTTCCAGTTACGTTTACATCACACTATGAAAAAGATGGTGAGCCTATTGGCATACATTGGGGACATATCCAGACTACTATAAAATAAACATTAGAAAAATCCAAAAGTATAAAAATGCAAATATACCCGACCCAAGATTGAACCCAAGAGCTCTCGATTAGCAATTACACTTTGCGACCACTTGATCACCGACACACATATGGTGCTAAACTGTTGCAAAATTGACTAACTATTTTGATACTTACCAACAAACGGCAACGAAGTCAGGATGCCCTTTCGCGTAACTGATAAGTTGAGGTCACATGCCGTGGTCACCACGAGACTGAAGCCGAACAGGTCCACACCGATGCCCAGTAAACCTAGCCCGCATGCCAGGACCAGCAAGTAGTTGTAGATACCGGTTCCTAGAAAGACCATGTTGATGTCACAATTAAGAACCTCAGATATACTGAGCTTTACCAACTTACCTAAAACAACTGCTAATACTGAATACGTAATTTTAAAATATAATCATCATTCCATCATACCCTCTTTGGACATACATACATCGAAATTATGATGTTCGAATGTCCAGAATGATAATGAACCAATTTTGAATAAATATTTGATAACAAGACAACTAAAAAGACATCCATAAAGAGTGGCAAGATGACGTAACAAAAAGGAATGGAGGCGGTTACGCAATAATTTCTTTCTCAATTTCTTATGTGCATTCGCAGTGTTATGGGAGTAATTATATTGGAAAGTTGTATAAGAAAGAATAATACAAGGACTCAGTTATGTTATCTACCTACTCAAATATAATTTTCAACTGTTCGGGGAAATTATTCCATTGTTATTTCACGATCATGACTTCTATTAAATGTACTTGAACTACACGTAAGCTTCTATATAGAAATTCATAAGCATTCAATTTAAGCATTTCAACTATTTATGTTTCATCTCGTTCCGTTTTAGTGCATTTGAAAAACGTTAGAAAGGGACAAAGCACTTAAACCATTGCCATGACTTATTGAAAGAGCACAAAGAAGCACAATTATTTCTAAAGAAAAACTGTGGATAATGTATTAGTTACAAAACTTTCGAAATCTAAAGTAACCGTAGGAATTAGTTCATACAAATTACCACTGTACCAATGTACCAAATTCTAAAAAATTCTGTCACAATATATTACTATTACTCTGGCTACCAACAAAGACGTTGTTGTCAATCACAAAAATAATATCAACGTCTTTTCACAGCACATAATACATATTTCATTGCACAAATACAGGAACACACAAATATTTATAAACGCAAATACGTAGCTCAAAGTGTTGTTGTTTGTTATTGCCCTGAAATGCACAAAACTGAAACAACGACGCTTGCCAAAATATTATTGAAATAACGTCACGGTTCTATAAAAATAGAATAAGTAAAGAATATTCTTGATAAAATTTTACTGTAGAGTATACCAGTTTTGTCCAAAGCTTCCTCGAATGGTGTCGGCAGTTTGGTGGACATGGTGAGGCGGCCGGTCGGCGTAAAGTCCCGTGTCTACTGAATGAAAGCTGCTGAAACAATTTCAAAGTCACTGCTAATAAACGCACACTGGCACCAATAAACGTAGCGCAAAACGCCGCGATTGATAAAAAAAATCACACAATATGTCCACTCATGCGAAATAATGTAAGTATAGGAATAATAACATACGTATGTGTATACAGTGTTTTCAAATTGTCTCCTTTATGACAAACACTTTCAAGTTTCGATTATTATTAGTAATTTATGCATATCCATTAACCTATTTAGCGAATAATATATGACAATGCAAATTACTAACAATCTGGTATGTAGAATCTAATTCGAAAGCGTAACAAACTAAATGTTAAATAAGCGCCTTCTTGAATGTTAAATTTGCTTTTTGCTACGAATTCGCAAGTTGGCTAACCATAAAATAGTAAACAACCAATTTGGTATTAAATAAGAGAATATTCATTGCTTCTCGCAAAATACTACAATAGATGTATGTAAAATAATAGCCCGATAAATCTAGGAAAGTAGTCCCAAAATGACTAATCAAGACAATATCGAGTAAAACTATTTATATTTATAGAAATTATAGTAAATGCAATCCGTCCGCCTCAGTCTGCCAGTGTAGGCACTCTAGGCGGCTAACATGTGACATGTAACGACTTCTCATTATGAATTAGCTAGTACATTTTTTAGCTGAGAAAATATTATTTACATTTCTTCATTTTGTTATGAAACCTCGTGTAAACGTACCGAGCACTAGTACATGATGGAGGGGATAATATATCAGGACTGTAATTACGAATGAACGTTACGTTTAAATTTCAAAATTAAGCTCGCCGAGAATTTCTACAAAATATCTACACTTTTTTTATTTCTCTCTCCTTCGATTACTTATATTTAATGAAACTAAATCAATATGGCAATAGCATTACTCCCTATTCGATAGTGGAACGTAAACGTAAGTGGTGACCCGTGGGAGTGTACTACCTCTTCGTGGTTTACTGGCGTGTAATTACGTAAGTAAACACGCAGTTGCCAATTTTGCATATTTTTCATTAATATTGATTAAAATAAAGAGAACGTTGGCAAATACTAAACAGTTATTCAATGTCACTATAAAAATGCAATTTGGTTTAACAAATATCAATCATAACCCTAAAATATACTCTTGTACTCTCATACTCATCATACATTAATTATCATCAATAATGAAATTCTAACTTCCTATAATTGCTGACGTTTCTTTATCGTAATGTGCGTTAGCCCTAAATATATTTTCTTCGCACACTCAGGCGGAAACTCGTTCTGAGTACGACTTCATACAATTCTCAATATACATTTTCTGTGATATACAGTGTTTATAAACAAATACGAATTGCAATAGCAATGGACATCGTGCTGAATGAAGGTTAACGTGTAATATATTTGTGTAGTGTGGTGGATGGTTGCCAATTGAAGAAACAAAATGTTATTGCAAGGTTGATGTGTGCGTTTGTCACATGTCAATCATATTAATAATCGTTTTAATTAATATATAAAAAACAATATCTTTCTTTTCTTATTAATTTCATTATTACACATAATAAAACACCATTTTGTCTTGTTTTATGTATGTCACTGGGCCCGTAATTAGTGAACTTGACCGCTGAGCTGTGCATCGTGAACACGATTCGCACCAGTGCAAATATGTATGTGATAAACCCAAGTACATGTTCTATGTCTTAAACCAAAAATTACTTACCTATTTATACATATATGTAGGTATACGTAATTTATAACGAATCTGGTGAGTATACCACAGGCCATGACTAGAAAAAAGCCAATATGTAGTCTACCTAAAAACCTTTCCCAACTTATTAATTGAATTGTAAGAGGTTGGAAAAGTAATTTTGACGCAACATAATAAAAATAATTACCGAGAATTCAGTAAACGAAAGCCAAAGGCAGTACAGTAAAGAAACTTAGGAGTGTACTTCATTCCTCTGCCTGCGCCATTGAGGATTACAGGCGTGATGTTATGTTCACGAAGATCTCATACCAAATGATTCTGCTTGAACTGCTTGACAATTCATGCTAAAGGAATGTTCTAGATTTAGGCACTTCAGAGGCATATTTGTGGATCTGAGTCAAATTGCAAAAATTTTTAGCGTGTCAATAGTTTACTTACACTGACAGTACGTATTTGTATTATGGAAACGTAACATTACGCCTGTAATTCTCGAAGATGTAGACAGAGGAATTTAAAACAGTCAAACGCTTCACCAGTTGCATTTACGTCCCACTACGGAAAAGGTGGTGAGCATATTATGGTCCGAGCTGAGCACGGACAATTGCTACAAATTTCAACTAGAAAATCTAATTAAAACCAACGTACTCTAACTGGGAATCAAATCCACGACCTGTCGAACAGCAGTCATACTGGCAATCAGTCTACCAAAGAAGCGCTCAACATTTGTATACAATAATTGTTTAAAAACTTACCATTCACTAATCTTAACGTCGTCGTTAATGTTAACACTACGTCGAATTTCGTGAAGGAATAACTTTTATTAAGTTTTAAATAGACGAAACTTAGAAAGAAAGTGACTTTGGAAACTCGACTGAACAAATGGTGCATCATACGTGGTTGTTTTCTATTTTATATGAAATTATGTTACCAAGTTATGCATTAACAAGTTTTCCGGGACACGCTTAAGTTGTACTTTAGGTCGGAGGTATGTTTTGGCGGGGAATCGCCTTTGCGCTAGAATCCCTTCCACGAGGAAAATTGTCGTCGCATACCAGATTCAATTTCGCAATGATACGGGTTTGTTATCGGCTGTAGAACTACTGACGCTTATAATATTTCATCTATTTTCCGGCTTAGTTTATCCTTACACATAAATATTGTACAAATAATTGACTATCTCGTTGATGTAGTAGGGGAATAAAAATTAGTTAATTGAATAAATTAATTCACATGAACTTTGTTAACATCTTTTCTCCTCAAAATAGTTGGTTTCTTTTAATATTTGAAATAGTTAACGTACCTTCCATTCATGGCACGTTTGTTTTTGCCGCACTGTATATCTTGCATAATAGTATCTGAATGTACATTAAACTATTTTTATAAGCGTATTTCTTTAAATAAATACATAATCAATGAATCAGATTATTGAAATATCTTTAAAACGATTGCACATGAATAAAAAGTCCCACGACATTATTGCGGATCAAAATCGATTATTCCGCACCTATACAGCAATCAAAGAGACAAACTGCCGGTGCGGCGGCGCTAGTAGCGGCGTAAAATACCTAAAACAGACTCGGAACCGAAATGTATCACAGCGTTCTTAGTCACTGCCCACAATAGGCGTGTATAATATGAATACTGAATTGAATTGAATTGAAATTTATTGACAACTCCAGACTAGTTTCTTAGAATACTGCTGATGAGTTTGTATGGAACGGATATTCATGACTTGAGTAGGTACATACCTAAATATTCTCTAGAAAGTTACATTTCCAACGTTTCTAATCAAGAAAAAATTCCTACAAGAGCCATACAATTTATTTTTGTAACAATTAGGCAACTGACGGTCGTTGAAGTTCAGAATCCGTCCACTCTCACTGCCACAAAGGTGTATTAAAATTGCGATGCTATTTTTCGATCCACTTTATATATTATTATTACATTACAGACACTTGTACTACAATCGTTTAAATTTAGAATTCATGAAGGTGAACGGCCTGCTAAAGAATTCAATAATACTATTATTAAGGTAAGTTATATCTATGATTCTGTTACATTAATATTCGTAAGTCCTTAACTACAGTGGACCTAGGATAAAGAGGTTGATGCTGATAACTATTACTACATCTTTCCTTTGTGTTGCAATAAAAATAGCGTTAAGAATTATTTTACTACGAGCTTCTGCTTAAATAGCAACATAAAAGCCCGAGATATTGCTATACCATATAGAATAGGCGCCATTGCAATTTGTCTTCGAAAATAATTTTTGACATTTAAATATTTATAAGCGAACTGCGAACGTGAAAACGACAATCTACTACAAACATTACTACTTAATTATGTAGACTCCAAGAAGACGGTGAAACACAGATTGAGTGAGCGTAAATGAAAAATACAGTTACACTTCTTCTTCACGCCTGTAATCCCCGAAGAGGTAGGCAGAGGAATGTAGAACATTCCCACGTTTCACCAGTTACTTTTAAG
>DWFO01002475.1:0-13679 GCA_018246595.1 Mimoniades nurscia nurscia | reverse complement strand
GAAATGTTGGTGTTGTAAAGGCGGCCTCGTGCTCCACACACACTGACCCCTCCTCACAGCCGCGCCTGGCTGCGTCGTGTCCGGGGGGGGGGGGGGGGGGGGGGGGGGGGGGGGCACTCAATAATACAAGCGACACGACCTACAATACTCTTTTTATGGATTAAAGCGGGGTTTACATTTAATTTTGCCTAGCAGTGTCAGTCGTTGAAGAAAAACCATTTAATGGGCTGGTTACCATTCAATATGCAAATGACGTTAGGAGAAAATGCATATAAGTATACTTAAGAATTGTTTGCCTTAAAATAAAACAGCAATAATAATTATTATTATATATTTTTCACGGCAGTTTTTTGTGGGTAGCAGAGAACTCTACGATTGTGTAATGTACGTGTATAAAGCATGACGCTCGTCGATCGAAATTGGCGTCGTTAATGATGGGGTATGGCGTCATTACATTGGGGGTGGCAAGTTTTCTTAGTGTAAACCCCGACGCAATAAGCATAAACATTAATACGTTGCATTTTGTATTGCGTTCAATGATTTTAACGTACGCTCGTTGGTGTTAGCAATATTAGGATGAACGGAATAATACGTTGGTGGGCGTGTGGTGTGGTGTACCTGATTATATAAAGAAATAGAAAAACCAACAACGAATATAGAAAGTTGTGAACATTTCGGACTGAACGCGTTAAATGTACCAATTTATCTACTATTACTAATACTACTACTACTTCTACTGCTACAACTGCCACTGCTGCCAGTGCCAGTGCCCGCGCATGCGGTACCCAGTGACTTGTGATCGTGCGATTGTTCACACATACATGTACTTGCAAAATATTCTATTAGTTATATAAATGGTACGTTATAATTATATTATATGTTGTCTAACGTAGTATGGTGTAACATTTGTTCACGTTAGTACGTAATGGTGAAATAACGCCCGTGTTTTTAATACCGAGTGCGCTGTGTGTGCGTGCGTGCGTGCTTGTTTGATTGTGTGCGTGCACGAGTGCTTGGTTGTGTGTGCGTGCGTGCGTGAATTATGGCCTAAAGTGTATTTCGTGCTTAATTACACTATATACTCGATGGTTGTACAGGACTTGCAATATGTGTACATGATTTGCTTAGGAATACGTCTAATGTCTCGCTGTTGTGCATTTGTGATTTAATTTCAATGTCGTGTAATGTTAGCTTGTGATGTTGAATATTTTTGGGATCTTGTCAGGATGAAAGCGGACGCGGTGATATGGTGTTTTAAACTGGTGGTTATCTGCCGCTCAAAATTTGTTTTTGCCACACCACTCCGTGTACTATTTTCACATTTGGAGCATATGATTATATAGATGAAGACTAATTTGTTCTTCTACAACTCCGTGTTCAGGTGAGATGTTTCCGTGAGAGGTCCAAGGCTGAAATCACCACTCTGATCTATATAATCCCCGTTTCTTGTCAAAATATAAGCTGTTTAAAATTCATCACTGTATGATTTTTTTTAATTAAATGCAGGATCAAGGACCTGTATGAGAGGACGATGTTATTAATTATTATTGAACAATCTACTGCGCTACATATGTCACAGGAATATCAATATGTATTGTTCAATATAAGATATAGTATAGACCTCTACCGATACCAATAAAAGGTTTTCACAAGCTCCCAAAAAATATTGAAAGACTCAATCGACATAAGTCACATGTCATGGTCCTGTCAGTGGCTGATGGCCAAAAATAAAACAAGTTAGAGTACAAATTTATAAACTCATGATTTTTATATCACAATTTGCGTCTGTGTGTTTTTATGTTATACTCACATTGGTTTTTCTTCGTTTCATTTATGAACTAGGAAATTGTATACCTAGTCGAACTGGTAGAAAAATGTTTTAATAAAAAAAAATCTTGTGAACTGTGCAGGTGTAGTGTATACATTTGTAAGTTATTTAGTGTTATGTCATTTTTTATATGCCCAGTGTGTCGCCTCCATCCCTAATGTTGCTCAAAATATATGTGTTTGTGTGTGTGTGAAAATTTGTAAAGTCAATTGATTCGAAGCGTCGAGAGGCGTTTTTGGGAAACAATTGGAACAGTTCAGTAATCTTCGTTTATATTTCTGTGCGATTTCTCTTTTTACTTAACGGGCGTATTGCTTGGTTAATATCGGCGAAGGGTCGGCGGGTGGCAAGAGCTTCTTTTACCAATGGCCGTTACGTTTCATTGTTACAGTTATTTACAGCGCAACAAAGTAATATGTGGAAGTGGAAGGGTATTTGGAGAGAAGTGTGTATTAGTTACTATCTAACTCAATAATAGTACCTGTATTATTTTTTTCTAAACTGTCTCGTTAGTCGAGCGGTGGTTGCGTGTCCGACTGCTGATGTAGAGGTCCTGGTTTCAAATCCGGGATAGGGTACTATGTTGGGTGTTCTAACGTAGATTTTCTAGTAGTGGTTTGGAGTTTGGATTTATGTACTTTGTATGGCAATAGGCACACCGCCGCCTACTCCATAGTGGAATGTGAACGTAACTGGTGAAACGTGGGAGTGTACCTACTGCACTCCTCTACCCAAGTCTTGGGGGGTTAAAGGCGTGATGTTACGGTCAATTTTCTTTATCGACGATAAGTACACTTATCGTTTTTCTAATCGTTGTACATATCATTCTCACGTTGAGACATTTCGATTGCCCGCCCTCATCTTACATTAGTTGATGTAACGTCAACAACAGAGTTCATTGATTTTAATTCTGATTCGATCGGTCTTTCGATGAGAACATATTATAAATAATTTTCCTAATCTGTACCGCTCATCTTCCTCTGTGTAATGACGACATAATACGTCTTGTAATACATAAATTTTATTTAGACTTTACCTTTTAGAGAATTTTATATTAGCGTGTAGTATATTATACATTCTCCTTTACTCAATGGCTGTTTGTGTCTTCGATGTTAGTTTATCGGTTCTGTATATAGTATGTGGCACAATTGACAAGGTAATTTATTACTATTATTGAAAATAATTTGGTCAGTGATCATAGAATGTGTGAGCGATCGTCACAGATAGAAGAACAGCGCCATAGAGAATAAATTACATTGTACAATATCCACAATACAATCTCTTAAAACATGTGAAAGCGAATGCGAGTTTTGAAGAATCGTTTGGTAATTGAGAATGTTGTATAGCGAACGCATTTCAATGCGATTATCTCTCGTTGGAATGAACTTGGGTACGATTGGGTTGTGTTGAATTGGTTGACTTTCGAGATATGTTACGTGAACAGTGTAAAAGTGTTTGTGAGTAGATATTGAAGCTGGGCGGCAACCAATCTTCCAATGGTGGGCTAGTACTGTCTTATCGAGAGGCCAAGCCGTTACGTTTGTTCTTCCTGTTCCTTATTCTTTGTGTACTGTATTAATATCGCAAGGCACACACTTTATTGCTGCTATAATGTCTCTTTTTAATTTTAAAGGTCGTAAGGGTAGTTCGCTAACATCCATTGGAGAAGATTGATAAAGAATATGGTTCATAGGTTTTATTTACTTAATGTACCGTAGTGATGTTTCAAGCGTTTGTCACTATCGTTTTTTTTACGTCTAAATCGATTAAGATGCTTGTAGACCATGAAGCAAAAAATAATATCGCAGTTGCTATAAGAAAGGAAAAGATTTTTTCAAGAGCTTTTTTCTGTGGTTAATATCTTGTTTCAATGTATTTTCTTTGTTGTCTTTATGTATATCCACACATACAAACGCGCGCACGAACGCGTACACACACAAAATTCAAAATAATGCAGCACACCCACACATACACACTAATTGGGATTGTTTTTAACACTGTTTTAATCATTAATTAATTTGTTTATTTGTGCTATTCATCCAGTGTAGGCTCGTATACCATTGTTTTGTAATTTTAAGCTCGGCATGAAAACTGTAATGGATACATAAATCCAAAACGTTTCTAATGTGTGTGCACACACACAATGAAACGTCTACGTCATATGCGCTGAGTCCATTGGTCTTGTGTACCTATTGGACAACATGGATGTGATTGTGTCGCAATACTCGGTACATTAGCACTTGTTATAGAAACATTTTGACGCGGCAATTGTCTTATCCCCATGTTCGCGTCCCTGTTACTTTGCGACACATTCACAGTCTCGATAGTTAGTAAATGATGATACATTGCAACGTTTCCGATGTTCGTGTTTTTGTGTTTGTAATGTCGTTGTTCTACATGTTAATATTGTTGACATTGACTACTACTTAAAATTTTCTTACCGGTTGTACACTATATACTTAACGATTTCTGTGCATAATCATAATAGATTATTAGTTTTTAGTCAGTATACGTTGCAATAATACGCCTAAAGGCGAAACACATTAGTGAATAGAGAGTTAAATTAACCCACGAAATATATTAGCAGGTGTTTGTTTTTTTTTAATTTGATTCTTAATTTTATTATTATTATTATCATTATTGTATTTTTTATGTACCGTATATATCTATATATAAATATATATATATATTTAGGGAAATGATTGTTTATAGAGGAGGACTCGATCTGGTTGTATTATAAAGTGTATCGTTGGAATGTAGACGAGGTAATTATGAAAATGTAATTGTAAATATTTCTGGTCCGGTTGTTGAATACAATGTAAAGAAAATAACTCGCTTTGTGTCTTGTCGGAGTGCACTCTGCTATGCGTCGTTTGATAGAATCGATATTGGATAAAGGGAAAACGTGGCCGACCGTGGGCGGAGACGACCGCGCAGCACACCTGCCGGTAATCTGTGATACATGGAACGCTGCCTCCTAGCATGTAATGTGTACTCGCTGACTACGTAGCGTCGCACGAGTGTGCGGCCGGTCGTCTCTCCGCGGCGGCCGCACGTGGCGGTGGGTAGTCCGACCGCGATTGTTATTTTTTTATAAATAGCTTCACTCACAATAATTACCGAAATACAATTATACATATGTGATAAGAGAAACTAATAGAGGATTGTAATCTAATAAATAGTAGGCTAGGTGTAGAGAGCCAACGCGGCGATAAAATAGACGTTTTTTAGAGAGTCGGACTATTAATTTAATGGATGATAGTTAAGAGATGAAAGTGTAAATATATATAAATGTATAGAGTCCCGACTGGCGGCCGTGCGCGCGCGCGGGTAGTTTTGTATAATGTACGTGTGCGGCGGGTGGAGGGGCGCGTTTTATTTTTGTATGTTGCCGCGGCGCGCGCCGCCGCCAGTCGGCCGAGCGGCACCGTGCACTCCGAACGTTTTTTTACGTCTCCGTAGAGTGTTAGAAGAAATCTTTGTGATAAAAAATCTTTTAAAAATATCATTCAGTAGAACGGTGTCTCTGTATATATTATAGTGATTTATGTGTAAACGAATGCTACATATTATTATTGTATTTTGTTGACGTTGATCGAAGCGCACGCTCGCCGTCGCCGCGAGCGCAGCGCCGGTGTTCCGTTGTACTTCTCTCTGTTTTCACTCCCACCTGTGTATTACGTCTCCTGTCCAAATTCGTTACACTTGTAAGGTATTCGATGTAACAATGGAATATTTTGCAATATATAAATAATATAATTTTTTTACGTAAGTGGATCATAACATAGAGCTGTATATTATTCAGATGTCAAATATTATTATTTCTTTCTTAATGTTTGAACTAAGCATGTAAAATTTAAAATAAATAATATAGAATAAAAGATGTTATGATAATTAATTACATAAAATCTTTGTTTGAATCTATCGCCTTTTCCTTTCTTTATTACATACCATCATAGCAGAACGGGTTAAACCTAAAGAACCCTAGCGACCATCACTTGTGGAAAATCTATAACATACCACCTATAATTCATTATAATATGGATTTTTACATATACGTTATAGTATATATTATTAGACACGCACATTTTTTTATTTTGAATTTCGAGTTATTTTTGTATTGTATTTATTCTTATATTTATGATGTATTTTTATATGAAACAGTTTAGATAATAAAATATTTAACTTAGAGAATGTTCGTGGGAAAACTTTACTGTTATATTTTAATATTTACTAATGCCACCTTTTGTAGATTTAGACATGCTTCTAATAGAAAGTATTTTCTATGCAGACTTGCATTTTCTTTGAGTTTTGGTTTGTGATGAGTTTTAATCAATTAGAGATGGCGTTACTAAGTATTAAAATATAAAAGTAAAGTTTTTGTGTAATGAATATTCTTTTTTTGAATTTATTAAATATATTTTTATTATCTAGTTAATGTTTTACTTTCTCAAACATACACTGTTTCATACAACAGTACATTATTAATAAAAGAATAAATATAGCGCAAAAATAATTCGGAGTTCAAAATACAATAACGTGTGTGTCCCTAATAACTTGTATGTAAGTAAATCACGCTCCATCGAATGGGCCAATTCCAACAGAAGAACGATAAATGGTTTAAATTTCGTATCATTTTTGTGTAGCATGTATAGTGTCGTTAAAAAGAAAGGAAATAAAATACAACCTTAAAAATAAACATATAATTTTTGGATGATCTTATTTACTTGACTAACAAAATAATCATTAAGAGCTTCCAGCTCCTATTTTAT
This sequence comes from Mimoniades nurscia nurscia, assembly GCA_018246595.1. Lineage (NCBI taxonomy): Eukaryota > Metazoa > Arthropoda > Insecta > Lepidoptera > Hesperiidae > Mimoniades > Mimoniades nurscia. Next base: position 7,079 of record DWFO01002475.1, on the reverse strand, counting down.
AAAAAAAATCAGTCATTTTATTAGTCGAGCATGTGTTACCATAAGTGAAACAGAACTGTACTATGATATGGCGGAAACATTTTTGATATTAAAATTTTACTTAACCAATAATCTTTTAAAACTATGAAATAATTACGACATATTAAACAGCAAGTCTTATAACAAAATAATGTTCAAAAAGTCATTTTTATCAAGTGTCTCCCGCGACCTTGACTAGGTACATTCTTTTCTATCACAGCCGTAACTAAGAACACTGAATCATTGTCTATGCCAAGTCTTTAACAGTCTTCTTCTCACTTCCACCAAAAAACAACAATATAATGCTATAAATCGTGAGGTTGTAACATACCTCTCAATAAGAACTAAAAATTACAATATTAATACACAAATAAAAACATTAATCAAAGCATATATCGTTGAGAACAATTACTCAAACATTCTTTCATACAACATAACTAACAAGTAATTACCAGTTGTTTAAAATATGCAAATGTACACGGTATTCAATCTCTGTTACATTACCCATTAATTCATTAAAAAAAAATTTACTTTTACATAAAGCCCTAGCTAGATGACTGTTTAAACTTAAAAGATATATATAGTAAAAAGAATATTTTTCATGAAGAATTTTCTACTTTATAATAATTTGTAGCAAACATCTGTATGGAATATTAAATCGGTAACGGTACAGTGCACATACGGTAAAGTGGTAACAATTTTTATTGAAATTTAATTAGCTAATTGACAGCTGTGAAAAAATATAACTAACTGATAAGGAATAAAATTGCGATCTAGTTTCATATTTTACACTTTTTTTAATAAACTTGGTAATATATGTATTTGTCAATAGTGTGACCATTTCGGTTACACGATAAAAATATTAAGCATGTTTTTAAAAACATTTTCTGTGATAATAGACAACTAATATAAACATATTGACTGCTGGGTCACCTACTGTTGTATTTCATAGAAATAAGATATTTGTTTATAAATTGACTTATATATTTTATATTTCTTTACAACCTTAGAATTTATCAGGATTATAACCGTAATAAATCACATTAGCTATGGCAGAGTTATGTCAACATAGAATTTTAAAAAACGTATGTAGTTAAGATGTATGTAGTTAAAAAAAGTATGTAGTAATATGATATTTATATTGAAAACTAATTTCAACACTTAAAAAAAACACTAGGTATTGTCTTATCGAATCAAATACATACATTTTCTATGTGTACGAATTCATTGTACATTAAACATGCATTTCAATCTATACAAATCTTCCATAAAAATATTCATCATTCACTCAATAACAGGTAACAACAGTATCTGTAATGAATTAAAATAGCTTTTTACAATAATAAATACTGAGTGAATGAAATAATTTCGAACAATTACAATATTACTATCTTGCAAAAACTTAAAAAACCGTTGTAAATAAAATTTTATGCTTATATATAAAACTATGAACAAGTCATAAATGCCATATTTTACGTATAAAATTATAAGCATAGAAAGGCGCAAATACTATGACCGCTCAAACATAGACGCCTCTACAGACATCAAATCTTCCTTGCTAAAGGATCTTAGAAGAATTATGTGTGTATGTTTTTAGCCACATGATTATTTACTTCACATGTAAATAATTATGTCGGAAAATAACCAAATTCACGCGCACTGGGCTCCAAACTACTGCCGAACATAAAATAATATGGCGTAGTATAATATTTTCTAGTCATATAGTTTAAGTAGACGTGCGTCAGAGCGGCCATAAAGTTTAACGGTTGCTACACAAAATGGATGATATAAGCCACACTTTAAAAATTCTAAAGATTGTAACAGATGTAATGTCAAAGACATTGTTTTTTCAATTTCAATTAAGTAGACCATAGATATATGTAAATATGAAGCAATTTTATGTAATGCATATTTTGTCTCTTCGCTAACGGCATAATTTATATTCTGTAACACATTGTGTATAGAATAATATACTAGACAAACTAAACAATAGTAACATAGGATTTGTCTATGGTCCGTACTGTTCTAGTGAAATTATCGCTATGCGGTTTTAACGAGGTAGTTGATTCATGTGTCAATGCCAGTATTACGGGCGATATTACCATAGAGATAATATATTCACAGAGTACACGAGCTATAAGCGCGTATATAAGTAAAAATGTTCAGTTGATAGAGAGAGAAAGAACATGCAATTTATATACGTATCTCTCTTTATTGGCGCCTGCGCATCGTAACTAATATATAGTTATAATGTTAAATCTTTACACATATTATGCATTATGAAATTAATGCAGTTCAAATATGAATTTCTTTATCAATGTTTGTACATTTATCACTTCTGAAAGCTGCGAGTATTATTTAAATGTATAGGTTGTTTCTTACACTTAATAAAAGTAATCGTTACTTTTATAACGCACATTAAAATAAAATAGCGTTAGATACACGGGTACATAATATAGGTTATGCATAATTGTTACGACGCTTCATTTTAATCTTCCGCTTTTTGTTTCTCTGCTGCACGTGCGTGTTTAAAGAGAGAACCAAATTCAATCTCCTTCTCTCTCAATCGACGACTTCTTGCTCGGCTCCTCCACTCTATGTTAGGTATACCTTGCGAATACCACTCCGGTAACTCGTATGATGTAACACGACAGAACGTAAAGTAGTTAGAGATTGAGCAAATCTTTCCTGTAATTATTGGCGGGAAACGTCACACTCGATATTCCTCGTCAGACTCGGAAAGGTAAAGTGGGAAATGTTCAATTACATTTCTGCCGACGTGACGAAGCGCAAGTGGGGCGGCGCGGGGCGCCTAGGCCGGGCGCCAGTCGCGCTCGTCGGGCTCGCGCTTGACGTGGTAGTGGCAGGGCTGGAAGTTGACGTGGATGGTGACGGGGTGCAGCGGCGCCGCCAGCGGCACGGCGCGCGCGCCCAGCGCCGCCAGCGGGCCGCCCGCGCGCGCCAGGCACGCGTACTCCACGCTCAGCGGCACGTAGTACTTGCCTGCGCCACGCACACGGGCCATTAACGCGACTACTCCATGGTGAAATTCGATCAAATGTCCTCGTGCGTGTCTCATATATGAGTTGAATATAAATTTATAATGTGCAATGTGTTATTTAATTGCGTTCAATGCTACAAGATATCGAAAGTGCAGTCATTAAATATCTTTACGAGACAATTGTATTTACGATTCTTGCAACGCGACCTAACCGAGTTGAACGTGTCGAAAGAAATGGATACGTACCGAGAGCATTCAACGCGAACACTGGGACGTACTGCGCGGGAGGGGGCAGCTTCTCGTACTGGTGGTGGTGGGGCGACTCGCTGGACGTGTCCTGCGAATGTGTACGATATGGTCACTTTACGTCCAGACAAACTTATTTTTGTTATTGGTTTAAAACGTAACGTAACATCACGGCTGCAATACCCGAACAGGTAGGCAGAGGAATGTAGCACACTCCCGCGTATTGCACAGTTACGTTTACGTCCCACTATGGAATAGGTGGTAAGTGTATTTATTGCCTTTGTTGTTTTAAAAATTAAAGTATTACGTCCACTGTTGTATCTTTAGTTATTATAAGATTATAACTCCATCAAAGAACCTGCAATTGAAATCCGGAAAAAACGAACAGACATTCCGCGTCTAGTAATAAAAAATAATAGTGAAGATTATAAAAAATTAAAAATGGATAGGAAATACAGAAAAATATAATTATTGAAAAATCAGAACTAAAATTATGAACATTTCGCCAAGCGCCATTGAAATTAGAAAATGGAAACAGACATGGCGACAGGTGACTATATTTGTTAATCTCATTATAGTAGAAAATGTTCTATTTCTTAGAATCTCCGTAAGTTAATAAGCATTGAACAATTCAAGTCTAACTAAGAAAAAAAATGTACATAAAAAAGTGGATGAAAGTTGTGATTAATATAAGTAAATTAAATAAAATAGTAAAACGTCTCTGGCTTACTCGGACTCCACTAGGTTTCAATAATAAATGATTTTGTACGAAACAAGTGACCCCATCTAGCGTATACTGAAAGTACCGATAAAGAGTATTTGATAGTTCAAGTAATGTAACAGATCAATATTTTCATTCAGTATCAACAATTAACACATTTGTATATATCCCAACTCTTTCAAATACGAGTATATCATGTGCTAATGAACAGTATCATTATATATTTATTTGTGATTGTGTGTTCGATACTGTGTCCAGACGGCGCCATAGTGTCGGCAGCCCTCGTTCGAGGCGCGTGCTGAGGTAATCGAGCCAAGGATCGTTCGCGTGCCGCCGTGTGCGTTTAGTGTGTGGAGGGGCACCAATGTTGCCAACCGCCAGCAACAGCTTGAATAAAATAAAGCATACAGTTTTTATGTCGTTGTGTTACAAACACGACCCATGCGTTTCCTTTACCGATAATTTACCAACAACATTGTACCGCGCTGCGACTGAACGACTAATTTTACGGACGACTTAATAACGCGTAACGACTAGTTTGGAGCCAGAGCGCAGGAGAGGCACCGGTGTGGACCTATCGAGCACCCGGAGCCCTGGGATACACGTTGAGCGGCCACCCCCATTGGGTTTTATAGGCGAACAATCATTACACATAAGAACTCCAGTTCCATCGCGTCAGATGCATTCGCTTCAAGCGATTAGCATGTGTCAGACTGCAAATTATGTAGAATATGTATGTAGGTATATGTAGAAAAGAAAGATATTCACCGCAACAAAAAAGTACTTTATGATGTATATCGCCGAGTATAAAAAGATAATATGATTATGATCAGGTCGTTGTCGACCAGCCGTGATGGGTAAGCCAAATAAGAAAAAACGAATGTAAGCATAGATGCATTTTACCGCTGTTTCATTTTACCTCGTGCCAAATTCCTTTTTATCCGCGCAGTTTTGTCTAAGAACATGGATTTCGCGGGTAAACGTATCGAGCACGAATACCGTGCGCTATTTGTCACTATGCAAAATGAAGCAGCACTAATTACAATAAAATAACCGCGCTGGCTTTCAACAAGTTCGAATTATAGTTTTCGAAGCTTTTAGGGTGATGTGTACTTACCATGTGGCGTCTGCCGCTTTAGTCTAATGTATGTACTGATATTGTGTTTCGACGGTTTGTGTGTATGTGTGTGTGTGTGTGTGTTCACCTGCGGGGACGTGTCGCGCGCGTCCTCGGTGGAGCCCGAGGCTGACGTGTAGGTGGAGGGCGCGGGCTTGGCGGCGCGCCGCCGCTTGTGCGAGTACGGCTTGTGCGCGGGCGGCGGCGACGGCAGCGGCTGGGGGCGGGAGGGGGACAGTCGGTGAACTCCCGATATAACTTTGCGGAAAATATTCGATTATAAGATCATATATGCTTATGACTATCGCCAATGATACGGCTGCAGTTTCCATTACCTCGGAATCCTGCGACCTGGAGAAACGCCTTTCTATGGAATTCTTGAATTTGTATGAATGCAGGTAGTCCTCTACGTGGTCCGGCTTCCGCACTTTCCGGAGGGTGGGCTCGCGTTTGCGTCGCCCGTCCAGAGGCAAGGGCTCGTCGTCGAGCAAGGCGTCCTCGTCCGGCACCAGCGGGAGGTGGGGTATCACTGTAACAGAGAGGATACATAATATCACGCTTGTAATCCTTGAAAATGTAAGCAGAGGAGCGTAGTACAGTACCACATTGCCACAATCACGTTAACGTCTCTCCGTAGAATAGGTGACCGGCCTATTGCCATACACCGGACAAAGACCTGAACTCCGAGATACTACCAGAAATTTTAACTAAAAATTCTAGTCAGAAAACTTCAATAGCACCCGCTCCGGGATTGAAATACACTATCTTTCGGTCGACAGTAGCGCTCGCAATCAATCAACCAACGAAGCAATCAAACTCAAAGGATTTTTCTTAAATTGTACATAACATATTTATTGCTGTGTAATATAGAGTTATAGATTATGCACTACCTCGATCACACTCCATCGGATAAGGTGCTTCCACGGAACGGTCTTGCTCGTAAGCCTCCGGTACAAAGGCGGGCGGGGGCTCCGGCCGCTGGATGACGCCCTTCACCGCGTAACCGTGCGAGCTGCTAGAAGAGCTGGTCGTCTCTGACGAAGAACCCGGATGGGAGCGAGGCTTGTCTCGGGGCAAAACTTCTCCTAAAACATAATCAATTATTTATTGATAATTTAAAACTTCGTTGAACACAGGCCAACAGCTTCTCACGTTTTTAATCATTTGTGAGGTGGGTAGGTAAACTAAATTGCGACGCGAGGGGATAAAATGCAGTCCTCGAATCGAATATAAAAAAAATAATTCAAAAATGGGAAATTAACTTCGGGTTGCAAATGACAATGGGCCATCGGGGATATGTATAGCCCACCACCGTTGATCACTTAATCCTTTAGTATGTTTACCTTTGATGACAATCTCGCAGTGCCTCTGTAAATGCGATGCTAGTTGCACACACAGACCGTCGCCAGGCCTATGGCCGTGCACTTCCACCAGGAATCTGACAGCCTCGCCGATGGCCTCTTGGAAACCAGCTCGGAAATGATCCTCGCCGGCCTGGCGCTCGGCCGCTGCAACACAACGACGGGGAAGATGCTACTTCCGCCGACGACTCCCGACAACATTAGCGTCCTTCAGTGTAGATACAGCACCAGTTTTTGAGCAATTCGTCATGATTTTACTATATGTGGAACAGTTACGCTCGCATTATTTTTTTTATCTATGGCTTAGTCACGTTGTCGCTTAGTCAATTTGTTTTTATTTAATTCCGGAAATCCCTTTAGCCTTTTTGTGTTCCAAAATTGGAAAATACATATCTTCATGAAACTTTTCGAAATGCTTTGTTTGTCAGTTAGCCTAAATTTTAGCAGTTGTTCAAACATCTGTAATAAATTTACTAGTCGATAACGTGACTAATGTTGCCAATAATTCTATTTCTACTGCAGAAACTGTTTCTGATTGATATTCTTATTAAAAACCAATTACATTGGTATGAATGTATTAGTTCTATTCTTAAAGTTCGAATAAAACTGCAGGTG
>DWFO01002474.1:0-13680 GCA_018246595.1 Mimoniades nurscia nurscia | reverse complement strand
ATCAGGCATTAAGTACGCCCTTGTACCCCTTAGTTTTAAGGTGTTACACAAGAATAAAATAAATAAATAAATAAATAGACAGAGAGCACCGAGTGCCGAACATCTCTATCCTTACAGACCTGCTGCGCTTCTTTTACATTCATCACTCTCCTCATACACGAGCTGATGTCGAATACTGACTCCCCACAGCCAGTGTATTCATCTCAATAGTTTATTAATAACCGAGTTGAAAGTCGAAACACCAGCCGTCGGATACGAACAGGAAACGGTAATCAAAGTACGTACACGGGTACGTACAGACAGTTAAATCTATATGTAGTAAAATGTATTTAACTGAAGGGACATCGGCACGTACATCCTTATTACGAGCACCGGTCTAATGGCGTGTTGATTATTAATTAAAAATAATTACGATTACGACTGTATTCAATGACTCTGGTGTTACATCTATTAACACTATAGTGATGGGAACTAACGGTGTGATGTGCCATGTCGATACATCGATGGCTGTTGATTTGGTTTCGATATATTTAATTAGAATTAAAAGGCAATGGCAATGTTGATACTGGTTTTTTAAACAGCATTACGTTCTTTCGTATGAAATGTTTCTAGAGTCTATATACATATGTATATTTTATTAAATTATCTGCAGCCTTAAGGCTAAGTTCAGATGACCACGCGTTACCGCGCGGATCTATCAGCCATGCGGTACAAGATCAATCTAAACAATGTACTGTATTGTTCACATAACCCCGCACCACCGTGCTCCACCGCGGGCCGCCTCGCGGCACCATGTGTCGAGCTGCGACCCGCGCGCAATATCTTGTGCCATGCGGACCCGCGCGGCGTCGCTTGATTTTAATTATACAAACATGTATGGACCTGTTCAGTTGATGCGTGCGGTTTGAGACGGATGGAATGTACAAATCAGAGAAAAATGAGTGTAGAAGACTATATAATATGCCAGACTGTCACGTACACATATGCTGTCATGTGAACGCTCCCACCGCGCGGTCCCGCGCGGTCCATGTGAGCTTAGCGTAATTCTCGCATGTTTTTCTGGCACAGCACAATTTGATTCGGATTTTTCCGAGGTTTTTTTTCTGAAGCTATTGATGGTCACTGTAAGGTTGAGGTGGAGATGTCTCTGCATATAATGTAATAAGGCTTAAACTTAATATATATGTATCAAATATAACATTAGATTATAATTACAGTGCAATTAAGGTTAAACAATACTGAAATATAACAAAACTATAGTGAAATATCTATCTTAATATAGTAATGATGCACTTGCACTTGACAATTACCAGCACACAATACTAGCGTAATATTTAGGTTTTTCGTCACATGTACAGTGGCTTCCTATGTACAATATTCAAATACTATTGTAGTCCAGGCGCTCATACTATGGAGAGCTCGGTTAGATATATTTTTTTATTTATTGTATAGGCACATTTAGTATTACCTAACTATCTCTCTGAACGATAGGATCAGAAATGATTCTATGTTACAGAGAAATGACGTCATGGACATATGTCAAAACATTGGCTTGCTGAAGTGGCAAAGGGCTGGGCATATCTGCCGAGGAATTAATTATATCGGTGGAGTGAGCGAGTTCTGGAGTGGAGATCGCGGCTCGACAAACGTAGTAAATGATGCTCTTTGGCCAAGTGAGATGACGATCTGCGAAAGGCTGCAGACAGAAGCTGGAGAGACGAGCGGGCGCACTTTTCTATTTTCGTTATAAGTTCACGCGACTTCGTGCGACATCGATATCGATTGTTGATAGCGTCGATATCACACATAAGGACAGGCAGGCGTCCCTCGAAACAGTTCTAATTAAAGCATCGGCCGTGCACCGAACGATGTTTTTAATCAAGCATGCCGCCACTCGCTCGCTTTGTGACTCCACTATGATGTGTAATCAGTGGCCTATTCTTAAATATTTCTCTACTTATGTATGTAATCTTTATTTGGACAACACATGTGTGTTAATGATCGTAAAGGTATCACAGTTGGACGGTTTTCGACTGCGATGCAATCCTTTGATCGTTGTGTGTAAACATTCATAACGGGCGACACGCCGGCTACCGTGTAATATGAATGATGAAAGTGTGGAGATTATAACAGATATAAATAATAAAGTTTAATGGTGTGTAAAAAAAACAGTGTTAACCTAGTGGTTTAAAATTCGATCTCTCACTCCGGTAGTTCGGATTTAAATCCTGGCGCGCACCTCTTGATTAGATGTGCGTTTTAAGATGAAATATCACTTGCTAATCTGTGAGAGAAAACATCGTAAGGAAGCCTCCACTCATAAAAAAATGGTTTTCTTGGGCGTGGCAAGTCTGCCACAACAAGCATTTGACCACTGTGAAGATTTTATAGTCTTAACCCTTGCTTTCCGAGAGAAAACCAATATTTCAATAGTGGAGAAATAAAAAGGTTTGATATAAAAGTAACGTATAAAAATGTAGCTTTGTTTGTGCATATCAGAGCAACCCAGGTTGCATGCTGATAGGACGGAGGACTCAATAACACGATGGAGTGTAGGTTGGTACAGACTGAATGGACGTACGTACCAAACAAATTCTCTTGTCTATTATAAGTTGAATTCAAGTTAATTCATTGTTTAATAACACTAACAAGTGGACAATTGTATAATTAAATAGTACTTATGTAATTATGTCTATAGGAAAAAAAGTGTAACTACAGCGATTAGAATTATATAATTAACGCACTTGACATTTTTATGTATTTCAAAAAGCATAATTGTTGACATTTCTTTTTGATTTGTTATTCTGTCATTATAAAATACTACTTTGATCGTTCGTTTTCAATATATTTATTCATTTGGTGCTAACAATCACTAACATGTGGGTATGGCTTGTGTAACGAGCGAGTTTTAATTAATACACAACACATACGTACAAGCTTTCGATATTGTTACTGGCACGGCTATAAACGAATATGTGTTTGATGAGAGCAGGGCGAGCTAAATGTTTTTAATGACGGTAGAAATGAAGTGGGTCTTTGCTTTTAATTGTCGCCGAAATAAGCACGAGAATATCCATTGATTTGATTTCAACAGTTAGGTCATACGTTCTACCAAAAAATGGAGTGTGAACCTATTGCCATACAACTGGCACCAATCCACACTACAAACCACTACCAGAAATTTTAACTAGAAAATTTTGTTAGAAAAATCTAAAAGTACCCGACTCAGGATTTGACCCCAGGACCTCTCGATAGGCAGTCGCGCACGCAACCACTCGACCGAAAGGGTAGTCAAAAAGATAACATATACATACAATGGTGATATATTGTCTAATCTTTTGTGATTTTTGTAACGTGTGATTGTGTGTGTAATATTAGCATCAAAAAATCCTAATGAAGAAAAAGTATAAATATATACATAGACAAACAAAATAATTTTTCCTTGAGATCTTCTAACCCAGATATGATCAAATATCCCTATATCCTAGTAATTAATTACAGGAACTTCTTAACTAAAGCTCAAGAGCAAATTCTAAAATCTCGCCAATGTATCAAGTGGCCTGTTTGACTACTTATCAGTGTATCATCAGCCTATGACAGCCCAGTGTTGAACATAATGCTCCCCTGAGGGGTTATGCCCATAATCAATTAGTCATTATCAATGCCAATTACCTTTTTGTGTTTGTTGTTGCATGCCAATGAAGTTATTTTTTAACAGCGTACGAAGATTATTATTATTGTTATGCATAGTTGGCACAGTCGTAAATGAGCATAGATTACATATTGGCACACTCATAAATAAGCAATAAAAATATTCTACCCGCATTGTGTATAACGTTGGCAGAATCATAAATTAGCATAGATTTGTTCAAATACATTCGAATAATTGATTTCAGCGTGACAAGCTAAGACCTTAAGCTTCTCATTATAATAACAGGCTCTTGACGAAAAAACGACCGACTATGATACTTGATACATATCTAACAATATAATTTTCTGTAAGTAGGTACAGATTTATCTGTCACAACTCAAGAAATTCAACGATATGCTTGTGACGAATCCGAACCTGCGACTCTCGAGATCCTCTTAATCGGATCCTTAACCACTAATTCCTTAACCCTCCGTGACGCGTCCCCAACACCTCGGCGGTATCAATAGTAGGATATCGAGGTTCTGGATTGATTTATATGTGAATTATTACACTTTTCGCAATGTAGAATGTACTTAAAGCAATTGAAAATATGGTTCAAATTTCATTAATGGACGACTAAGAAACCGAGTTGGATGTCTATAAGAGATTTTAAGACGTATTGCAAATACATAAGGTCGGTTTTAACATGTCTGTAAGTTACAAGGTATGCCACCTAAGACGAATATGCCAGTTAAAAGTGATTTATATCCGATAAGGCATATTAGGTTTTGTTTTGTGCCTTTTAAAATGTAAAATTCAGTTATTTATGAGTCCAAAATCGAAAGGTTCGATTAAATTATGGCCGGTAAGATTTATTTGAGTACATTTTTGGAGCTTCCCTATATGTCCGCTGCGTTTCAAATATTTCGTTGTGGATTTTTTCTACCACAGATTTGTAAGCTACCCTCGCTTTACACATTTTTTTGATTGAAATTTGAATTAATGGAGGTAATTAGCGTGAAATGGAATAGACTATTTGGTTTTAAAGAAATATTGTTTTTGTTTATTTTGATTGAATATGGACATTGGAATGAAGTTCTCAGCCAAGCCTTACTAGAACAGTTTTATCGAGTATACATTACACACCTAGCTTAAGGATATAAAAAATGTCGCAGTCATTGAAGTTACAAGGTAATGGCTATCTGCAATATTAGTAGGTATATAAATTTCTATTCAACATTAAAATACCAAGTTCTGGCATTACTGTATCTTAGAAAATTGTTTTATAATTTAATATTAAGTGCATTCCATACTGACAAGTATTAACCATTCTAATGTAAAGAGGGCCCTGTTCTTGTAGGCCTGTTACCAATAATATTATTAAACATTATGTTAACTGACATATTAATGTCTTTAGCAATATATTTTCCACGTGTTAGACCTATCACGAATAAATTCAGAATTTTCTTTCGATCCCCTGCACCTAAGTTTTATAAAACCTTAAAGGTAACTTAGGTATTTCTCTAGAGTGACTTAATTCATTCATTAATTTCATTCATTATCCTTAATTCGTTCGGTCATTCGTTTTTTTTTCCATATTAAAAGGCAATGCAAACAGGCAGGCGGCCCACGTGGTGGTAAGTGGTCACCGTCGCCTATAATAATAGACATTAGCAACATCAAGTGTTACCAATGTGTTGCCTGCCTTGAAGGATTTTTCCCACGCTGCTCTTGAAGAACCCCATGTCATAGCGTATTTTAAACACCACCTTAAAATTTATGCAAAATCGTCATTTTTACATTCACTCGTCAATTACCTGACTCGGATGGTCAGATGTTCTGTGATTCTGACGCGGACCCAAGGGTTGTGGATTGTGGTCTCTGAATGTAACGATATTTATTAAACATAACTGATATGATGATGACCAACTGTACCAGTTTGCTTGGGATTAAATGACCCTGAGTGAATATGTGTCAAGATGATTATACATATAGGTACATACATATGTACCGACTTAATTCACGTATGTTTTTTCGGAAGGACCCGATTAGTTTCAGACATACGTATACGAGGTATATATAATCAAATGTATAAGCAATCACAAAACGTTTAACAGTGAAATGTCACATGTGTTTTTTGGTTATAGAAAATTGGTTAGTGTTTATTTTGCGTGGTTTCATAAAATTAGCAACAATGGTATCACGTAAACGATCATGAATGTACATTAATAGTCTAAGGGCACATGCACACCGCCCACAGTAGCTGCCCACGGTCCGATCAGCTGGATCGGCCCGCCCGCCTCGCCAGTAGTGTGGAGACGGACTCTGTGAAATAAAAATGAATTAAAGTGAATAATAAATAACAAAATTAAAATAAAATGAATTAAATTAAAGTAGAAATAAATTAAACTGAATAAATTAAAGTTTATTGTCTTTATAAAAGTAAAGTAAAAGCAAGCGCGACTGCTGATCGAAAGGTTTTGGGTTTATGTGCAGGTCGCATCAATTCCCAATTGTATGTAGCTGGAAGTGGAATGTATGAGTGGAGACAGGCTAAGCCTATTCCATGGTATGACATAACAGGCGAATCGTAGGAGTATACTACACTCGCAGCGAATACAGGCATGAAGATTTTCTTTTACAGTATTATTGTGTACAATATTATTGTCAAAGAAGCACATCCGGTTTGTAAGGATAGAGTTCCGAGAAGCGACGTAGCATTCTAATTAAAGTTATTGTCCGCAACTAATCTGATTTAGAACCACACGCGATCCGCGCTCTCTGTTTGCTACATAAGGGACTCAGTGTCACGGTATATGAGTAAAAATAATAAGTGGTCGCCATATTTGGGAGCCTCAAGGCGACATCGACATAGAGTAAGTAAAAGTCAGCATAACAAATAACGTACGTCCATTGGGCCATTGTGTGGATATTTTAAATAACAATAATTGAGCTCGTATCGGCTGATTAATACCACCTTTGATCTCACATTGTTGGCTGACTTATTGTCGTACTCGCCGTAATTATGAATGGATAGACGTAAACGGTACAACCGGTATGCTCCCTTTGTGGTCGGAGTCTTGTACAAATGACGATTTCACATAATATTGTATAAAATTTGTCGTGCTTGTAATGGTTTCTCGTGAGCACTGTGAGATGTCACGGAGTAATGTTAAAGTTTTCTCGTGTATGTGTGTATTTAGACGTACGGATATATAAGCCTTTTCAGTCCGAGAGGAAATCTGTTTCTCAAGAATTAACGGTAATTTTGATGGTGAGGATAACGTAATTGAAGGATGATAAATCTGTACTAAGATGTCACCTGGCAATATTGTATGCACTGATCAATTAATCTTGAACTATAATTTGGGTTTGATTTCCAGACAAGTTACAAAATATTTTTACGTTAACTAAACGATTAATTGAGGTTAACTGTCTGTTTACTACCTCGTTGGTCGACTACGGCCTGGGTTCAAATCCCGGGTCGAGTACCTACTATTGCTAATCTTCAATATTACCAGCAGTGACTTGGAGTCTCAACTATTCCAATGCAAGACCTAAACGCACGTATTTCCACATAGGAGACGTTACGCTTTTATTTGGTTTTTAAAAGCAGCAAAACTTCTCTTTAGCCGTTACATATGTATAATAATTCCTTTCAGATCCGTAATGCCAAATCGAATCGGATTATCGTTGATCCAAATTTGGTAAGTGTTATCCAAATATGGATATTGCGGAACGATGTCGGAGCCAATTAATTCGGCGCCCGCTGGTCTGAAGACCGGTGCGACTGTGACCAAGTATACCGTCACTAAAATAGCCACCAAGTCAAGTCAGTCCAAGATCGGCCGATACTGTCCCGCGTGAATTACATACTCGAGTCGCAGATCTTACGTTTCCTGTTTAATGCATGTTTTATACGGTAGTTTTGCATTTAAAAATCGAATTCAACTCACACTTACCACTTGTTTTGAAAATTCGTTTGTTTCGTTTCTCGAACGCGTTCGGTATATATCTTAAGAAATTATTTTTTTATTTAAAACAGTATCACGCCTGCAATCCCCGAATAGGTAGACAGAGGAATGCAATTCACTCCCATGTTTCAGCAGTAACATACGTTTACGTCTCGCTATGGAATAGGTGGTGAGTCTATTGCCATACACAGGGCACCAATCTAAATTCCGGACCATTACTAGAAATTTCAAATAGAAAATTTAAATTAAAAAACGGTAGTTATACTTATGTAGTTAAACTTCGCATGCAATGTAGAGTCTATCGAGGTGCTTATTTACTAATATATAAATTATTATATGCAACTATTAGAATATAGATTACCAGTTAATTCATATCAAAGAAATTGAATGCGTGGTAAGTATGGGTACTCTGAAGTTCAAAATCCATTCGATCTTCAGATACACGAGTTAATGTCGCATCGCCTTTTTCGGCAAAAATTAATGCTTCCCGGAGTTAGTCCGAAGCATAAGTAATTGTGCGTATTAAATCGTTTTTGGCGTTATTTTTAACGCATCCGAACCACTAAGTATTTAACGTCAGCGGTCATGTGATAATTGTGATATTTTGTTTTATAATTCGCTTGCGGTTGTAGGTTATAGGTTGAAGTTGGATGAGTCTAGGTGAGGCTTACGAGGACCGGGTGTTCTGTCTTCAATCTCAGCCCGTATCAGTGCTATTTGGTCAGGACAGTTGAGCTTCGGTCCTATCCTTACGTACATCAATATTCGTATTATATATCAGTTAGCATGAATGTGTAACAAGCTTGCAGGAAAATTAGGACAGGAATAGGACAGTTGCTTATTTCAAACTATTTTATGCGTAACTTATGCGTGATAGTAACCAAACGATGACAATATAGTCGTAGACTGATAACCACATTTTCCAGTTTAAAATCCAATTGTGTAGTAGCAGCAACATTAGGTCCATGGTAGAGACGGCTGTAGTCATGGTACTGCTTTAAATAGTCGTGTAGGTGATCGATCATTGTCGTCTAACTCTATGAAATAATTTTACCAACAACACATTACCAAAACTTTGTACGGATCTTACATAAACTAAGAACCTAATGGTTTGTTACAAACAATGTTCAATATTTGATGTACATATATATACATAGATACAGATTCGTAAGTCACCATCGCAAGCAAGCGGTCCTAGATGTGACAGAATAAAATATTGGCAAGTGAAAAGTGGGTATTTTTCAAGGCAACGGAATCATCGCTCCGCAACGCCCGGAATCTATGGTCATAACTCACGGGGCGCGCGCCTTAATTTATCAGCACTGAATAAATTTATGCCTCGAGAGTTTGCACAATCGGACAACATTTAGCTTTTTATCGACTGTTTGATTTAATGCCCGCGACCGAGCCAATCCCTCAACTCGATATGTCGGTTCACATCGTACAGCCTTATTCTGGTCGGTATATATCGATAATGGTATATATAATATAATGCAATATAATATACATATCGCGTCAGGTTATTTACGACGTTGGCATAGAACACCGATAAGGGCATGATCCCATGGTTCGGACATGTTCAGAGAATCGCTGATAAAGGAATGACGAAGCAGATATACAATGCGACTATTGATGGACGCAGGTACCTAAGGAGGACAAGACTCACTTGTCTTGATCAATGAGGCCAGATACTGGCTGATGGAGAGTCAGAAGTCTCCGAAATTTATGTATGAAGAGTGTGATGAATGTGGAAGAAGCCCGGCAGGTCTATGAGAATAGAGATATTTAGTGGAGCTGGAGTTACATCACATTAAGCGCGTTTATCAGTTAAATAATCATTTACTTTGTAATAAGCTTTTTTACACAAATATGCTTTATTTAATAGATTTCATTTTTTTTTATCTTAATTGTTAATTCCTTAACAATAACTCACGTAACATTAGACTTAGATTAGTACAAACAGAAATTTAAGTTTAAGTAAGTTTAAAAGTAAGTTTAGCATTTCGGTTTTTTTACTGATTTTCTATTTTGATCGTGAAGTCGTCTGTTTTCCTTTGAAGTCTTGAAGATCTTGAAAATACTAAGCAAGGAATTTACTTGCTTGGTTATTTTTGTAAAACACATAGAAAAATCTTAGATAAAATGGCAAATATAAAAACACAATCTATCACAAACCTCTCGAATTTCATCTACATTCATCTCTATTCATAAATGCAAGCAGGGTTCCGACACTTGTGCCTCAAAAATGTTAACATCACAGAAATATCCTTGCAACATTCCTTTCTACTGACCGAACATGTTCCATCGGTTCTCAAATACTACTAATAACAATGTATTGTATATTTGAATTATAACAGAACATAAATAAAATAGATGACACGACAGCAACACAGAATAAGGCCTCCCCTACATTCTCACGTAGGTGTAGCGAAGTAATGTTAAGAGTTATTGCGCTCGCTCGGATTCGTGTCGCGCGCGTGTCCGCTCGCTCGTTTGTTTGTCTGTCCGCGTGTTCACGTTCGCGTATTGCCAATTAATCTTGTAAACCAATGTCTATTCTTCGGTAACATATCGATTTCGCACCCACTAAATGCATTTTCGTTGTGTTCATGCAAATGTTGAATGAGAGTGTTGTTTAAATGGGGTATGAATATTTTCTAATAATAATAATAATAATGATTTATTTCATCTTATACATTACTATTGTGGTTGATTATACGAGTACGTCAATTTTCATTCAGTCCCTAAAGGTCGAAATGTAGTCCATTTCGTAAGATAAGGGAAACAAAGATATATTCTACTATATTGCTTATTGTTCATAAAAAATACACTACATATTTGAGGCTGTATAATAAAGCAATATTATTATTATTATTAGTTGTATTATCCACTTGTATAAATCACATTGACTATTAAAACAAATTGTACATTTGTACATTCGTATGCAAATCGGATCTAATAATTATGTACTTCTGATTTCCATAATAGGTACGATATTGTATTTTGAAAACGTTTCATACAAAGTCTCCGTGTGAGTTATGGGTGCCGTAAATAAACTTAAAGACAGTTCTACTAACATTGAAAAACCGTAATGTCGGTCTACGTGGGCGCAAAACTTCACTAACGCGATATAATGTAGAGAATGCTTATTAAGGAATAACAATTGTATTACATGAGTTTTACATTTTATATGTCACGGAAAAGTAGTTGTTTAATAAAAGAAACGCATTAAGACTCTAAGGATTAGGGTTAGTTGGGCACACCGTCGGCACTCTCTGGCTACCCTGTAAGGTACCTGACGTGATTATGTGATTTAAAACAATAATAATAATTACTGCAATTATAATAGGACGTAATATTTGCGTAAAATGAAATCTGGATCGTAATAGAACATGCTAGAATATACTAGAATATAACTTCGAACTTATTGGAATAACGATATCCCGGGTAAATATTATCACTTAACGTTTGTCTCCTACTAAGCACTAATACCAGTAGGAGTTCTGCGTCTGGTTTGAGGGTATGGTAGATATTATATGTAGACACAATAAGGCGTAACATTCAGAAGAACTCGTTGATCTGGAACGACCAATATATCAGAGGATCTAACCACAAAGTTTTAGCCACCGATTACTGTAATCTCTAGACTAACAGATCCGATTCGACCTGAAATCTTACGTAACGTAAACATGACATCACGCCTGTAATTCCCGAAGAGGTAGGCAGAGGCATGTAGCACACTGCTACGTTTCAACACTTATGTTTATGTATTAGAATGGAAAATTACGGCACATATACAGACTCCGAGCCACTACTAGAAAATCTAAATTAGAAAAGTTTAGTAGTGCCCGACCCGGGAATTGAACCCAGGACCTCGCGTTCCTCAGATGCATTTGCAAACAAATTTAATACAGAGTTTTCGACTACATCGTAGTATTTTCAAGTCATCCGCATTCTATCTGGCATCGTGGACATTCCTAATTTAAATAATTAATTGTAGCCCGTGGGACGTTAATTTAAAAATAAAAAATATACGAAGCAAGATAACAACAAACTTAATCTTTAGATCTATTATTTACCAACATACATATTAAAACAAGAGTTCCTTTCTAGTCAAGAGTCCTAGTTGTATGAGACCATAAACAACTCTATGAGTATAATGTACACTGGTAATACGTCGAGAAGAATTACAAGTTGGCATATCGACGTGGGCGTTCCCTCCATCAATCCATATCACTCATTTACCGGCAATTTGTGTTTGTTTCGGTAGCCGTCTATATTGGCGTGTACACTTGAGGCCAATAAAAAAGGTGCAAAATTTATATAATATATAATTTCTTTTATGGTATTAAAATCTAACACAACGATAAATTAACAATTAAAACATTACGGTTTTTTTTCGAAGTGGTAGACAGATGAGTGTAGTATTCTCGCGTTTCACTTGTAATGATATACGTAACATGGAACATAGTATGTTCCTATTGATATATACCGGGTGAAATTTCTATTTATAATTACCTAAATAATTTTTAGTCATTTATCATTGATCAGAATCATTTATTTTTTGTGATTTCTTATGTGCAAGATCATTGTTAATTCCCCAAGCGTGACAAGGAATGTAATTTTATTTATAATTATCCTTATTCGTCTATATAGTGATTATTATTATACCACTACGTCAGATGACTTACAGGCTAGGCAGGAAGCACAGAGTGTCAAATATATCTACCATAACTAATCATCACTCTCATCACCCACGCCCGTCAATTTCGGGGCCTTTTAAATCCCCTACTTATACGAGTACCTATGTATATCGGTAAATAATTTGATTTCACTCGCAGTGATTTTTATGATAACATGAGTATCAATTCATTTCCATTTCGGTGCAGGATTTTACAATTACTGTGTCCACGGGCACGAGACAAGTTGATAGTGGGGCTATCAAACTGATCGTGGCCGACGTCCGCCGCCCACACGCTTCGTTACATGCGTTCAGTTGACACTTATCGGCGGATCGCGAATTGTTACACTTAACAAGATATTACGTAACAGTTCGGTATTACGTACATCGTAGATTAGAACGTGTAAGTGAACGTTAGGTTTCATTTGAGATATCACTTTTAAGTAAGCGGAATCACTTTTAATCCGAAACGGGAGCTATTGGATTGTCCTAACTTAGATTATGTAGAGATTGCTAGTAGTCTAAATATGTATGTATGTGTATGTATGTATGTATGTATGTATGTATGTATGTATGTGTATGTATGTATGTATGTGTATGTATGTATGTATTTGTATGTATGTATGTATGTATGTATGTATGTATGTATGTATGTATGTTTATGTATGTAGGTTTTTGCCAAAAGGCTCATTTCGTACTATTCTATACTGGGACGTAAACGTAACTGCTGAAACGTTGGAGTGTATTCACACTTCTCTGCCCACCTTTCCGAAGATTACAGGCGCGATGTTACTTTTTTAGAAAGCCTAGAGGCGTGAAAAGTAAGCACTTCTATCATATCTTAACTTCCGGTCATTGTTAGATTGAACACTATTGGATGAAATTTCTTCCGCATATACCTATCCTTCTTTTTACGAGTTATTGTGAATAAATATGTGTTTAATTGATTTGCGAGATGATCTATTGGCTAATATTAGGCATATTCACATTAGTCTTTAGTAGACGTAGCGAAGGAACATGAGAGCTAGTTTTAACGAGTTTGTGATTCCGCGTATCAGGTGCAGGGATTGTAGGGTCAGCAAATTATATTGGATCCCGCGGGACTGCGTGATCATTCGGTACTAATCGCATTCTCTACTCAGGTTATAACTACAGTTGGAGTTTAGTTAGTTGATTATTACCCAGTTTTGTAATTCAAAAGAAAACAAGACTGTGCTTAGTGACCATTTACAGACGATGCGATGTGACCATTTTGATGATAATAGAACGTAACTTCACGCCTGTAATCCCCGAAGAGATAGGCAGAGGAATGCAGAATACTCCCACGTTTCACCAGTTACGTTTACGTCCCAGTATGGAATAGGTGGTGAGCCTGTTGCCATGCATCAAGCACA
>DWFO01002473.1:0-13680 GCA_018246595.1 Mimoniades nurscia nurscia | reverse complement strand
CATAGCAGGGGTTCCAGACGACACTGCAATATTCCAGGCCACTTCGAACAATGGAGTTATATAACAAGATCTTGGTTTTTGGGGATTTAAAGTCCCTACTGTTCCGTAAAATAAACCCAAGCTGCCTGAATGCTTTAGAACATATTTTGTCGATATGGATGTTGAAGCGAAGCTTACTATCGAGGGTGATGCCTAGGTCATTGATGTTGTTGACCTGGGCCAGTGCAGAGTTTCCTATCTTGTAAATGTGCGGTGTGGTGTGTTTCTTACGAGTGAACTGAATAGAATAACACTTGGAAACATTCAAGTCTAATTTGTTGTGCTCACACCATACTGTAACTCGGTTGAGGTCTTCTTGCAACAACACCGCATCCTCAGCCGTGTTTACTGCCCTAAAGATCTTTAAGTCGTCAGCAAATAGGTAATATTTGGACTGGGCGAAGCAACTGCCGATGTCGTTAATAAATAAATTAAAGAGAAGGGGGCCTAGATGTGAGCCTTGAGGTACTCCAGAATGCGCCAAAAAGGATTTAGAAGTAAATCCGTTAACTACAACGCGACATTCCCTGTTAGTGAGGTATGACTCGCACCAACTGAGAAGTGGTTCAGCGACTCCGTGCAAAGAAAGTTTATGTAAAAGTGCTTTATGGTTGACCCGATCAAACGCTTTGCTGAAGTCCGTGTAGATCGCGTCAACGGAAGAACGCCGATCGAGTTCTAAGGACACATAATTAATAAAAGCTGTAAGATTGGTTGTTGTGGACCTACCTGTCATGAAGCCATGCTGACGACGATTCATAAGGGGCTTGAAATGCCACGATAGAATAGGGTGAAGCAGTTGTTCGAATACTTTTGCTGCCACTGGGAGTATTGATATAGGCCTATAGTTCATTATTAGGTTCCTATCACCCTTTTTGAATATAGGAACAACGAGTGCCGACTTTCAACATGAAGGAAATATACCAGTTTGAACGATTTATTGTAAATAAGGGTCAACGGTCTAACTAGTGCGGAAGCGCACTTGGCAATAAAAACAGAGGGTATCCCGTCGGAACCCGCGCCATTGTACTGATCAAGTCTTTTGAGTATTTTTAGGACCTGGTCGTCTTTGAACTTTATGAGGGTAAGATAATTATTCGTCAATATGGCTACCTGACTGTTAAGCCCAGAAGAGGAAAAGTCAAAAGGAACGACGTTATAAGCGGCAGAGAAATTCTGAGCAAATAGGTTGCAAATATCGTTGCCGTTGGATGCAGTGCTGCTATCAAGAGACATTTTACCAGGGTAAGCGCTAGGGGTCTGCTTTTTACTCTTTATGAAACTCCAAAAAAGCTTAGGATTAGACCTTAAATTCTGTTCTAGTCTGTCGATATACGCGTTATAGCAAGCCTTTAGCAGATGGACAGCGCGTTTCTTGGCTAAGTCAAACGAAAGTTTGTCAAGCGGGTTTTTATTGTATTTTTTAAGTTTTTTTCTGAACTTTAGCTTTTCTCGTAGAAGACCAATAAGATCACGTGAGAACCATAAGGGATATTTCTTACTTTTGATCGTGGATAAGGGAACATGTTTAATAATAACTGATCGAATATGTTTATAGAATACGGTAACCATTTCATCTACCGATGTGCAGTTGTAAAACTCGTTTTCCCAAGAAATCGTATTCAGTTCGTTAATGACTTTAGAGTAATCCGCTTTATGGAAACAAAAATGTTTGGTTACGCTTGGCTTCAAATCCGTATCTACTCTAAGGGGAACGTGAAATTTTAGTGGAGGATGTAAGGGATCAATAACTGTCATCGGGTCACTCCTAGAGAGACTTGATATGTTTATATTGCTTAAGACCAAATCCAAAATTTTATCTTTGATGTGATGATTATTGTATTGAGAAAAATTGTTTAAAGCAGTGAAATCTAAAAATGAAGAAGAAAATGTGTTGCTCGTAATTCCTGCATTGGAGTTGCCAAAAGTTTGTACAGAGTTCCAGGGAATAGAACCCAGATTAAAGTCACCGATAAGGATGATCTTCGTGATATTGTTTTTGTCCATGACATGGTTTGTGTTGCAAATAAATTCGTCCAAAATATGTCTTTGCACTGGGGGTGGTAAATACACCGCGCATAAATGTAGTGATTCGACTTTCCCACTGTCATTGCAGCATTTAATCTGAACCCAAAGATCCTCACATTTCGACTCAAAGTTGTTAAGGCGTATTGAAGAGAGTTTTTTTGATACTGCAATTAAAATGCCTCCTCCATCTTTAGTGTTGTGAAACCCACTTGTTTGCCTATCCCGCCTGTAAACCGTGTATCGGCTGTCGAACAATTCAGAATCGAAAACGCTATTGTTAAGCCAAGTTTCACACAACACTACGACATCATAATTATTACATACAATGCTATTGAAGAAATCTAGGGTTTTAGTTCTAAGACCTCTAACATTCTGATAATAAAAGTTTAACATAAAAATGAGAATCAATATGAAATGTCAACTAAAACAAAAATAAATAATTGAGTTAGATTTGATAAGATTAATACAATAATTCTAGAGGTTATTATAAGTTATCTAATACAGTTCTGTCTTTAACTACAATGAAATTAGTGTTCTCCGATTTTCTTAAGAATACTTTTCCGTCTCGTACCCAACAAAATTTGAATCCCAACTGTTTGGCTTTATGACGAGCCTCAGCATGCAATAGCTTAGTATGCGGGGTTAGATGTTCACAAACGAAGATTGGGCTTTTCACGTTGCTCCCGTAGCCCAGGTGACTCGAGCTGAGTTTGTCCGTCGGGTTGCTCCGATTAAACTTTATCGCACTCGCTAAAAAGGTATCTCGAAGGCGACGGCTACCAAACTTAACAAGGATGGATCGGGGCCGCGGGCTCTTCGTGTTGAATTTAGCGATACGGGTGCAGTAGTGCAGGTCTGTCGCAGAAACTGGGCACTTGATGGTATTGGCCAGTTGCTGAACGGTGTTGTAGAGCTTCTCGTTATTATGCTCGCGTACGCACTGTATTTCAATATTGCAAGAGCGGGATAATTGCTCTGCCTGGTTCACTCGCTGGGTCAAAGCTTCTGTCGCCGCTCTCAACTGCTCGTTTTCACTTTTCAGTTTGGTTATTGCAGATTTTAATCCTCGCACTCGCGCGCAATTTTTTCGTGCTCAGTATTATAATGAGCTAGCGTTTCGTCCAATCTTGCCAAGCGCACCTGTAGGTCACTGATTTGGGTATTGAATTTTATGTTTAGTTCTTCCCTGATTATTTCTCGAATAACCTCGGGAGAGGCGCACTCACATGAATATGTTATAAAAACTGTCGCGAAACTCGTCCACGTTTTTTGTTCTTAATAAAATTGACACGGGATCCCCTCAGTGAAAGCGCGCGCGCAAATGATGGCGTGATCGAGCGCCGCCCGACCGTTGGGTCGCTTCCCCGCGCCCCCTTCGACTCCGCGCGAACATCGTTTAAAATAACGCTTACTCATAATGCCTACGACGTACCATAGACACTATAAGTAAGCGTCGTTTCGTTACAAGACGAAAACGTTTAATTTACTAAAATAAATCATAATAAACACTCAGACCTATATACATACATATATTAATGTAAACATGTATTTCCAATTCTTAGAAATACTGAGTGGTTGAGAGCCATATTACGATCAAGAGGTCATGGGTTCGATTCTCGAATCGGGTACTATTGGTTTTTCCAACTTAGATTTACCACCTGTTGATTTATGTTATTGTCCGAAGTGAATCAATATGTTTTTGAAAGATTACTAAAAGATAAGACATGATGTAAGCAATGGTGCAAAAAATCATTCGAGGCCCTAATTGATAACTAAAAACTAGTCTGTAAATACGAGTATTGACGGACAGTCGAGGCACGCAACGGCACATTAATTGTAAAACAAATCTAACTACTCTTGTATTTTATTTACCAGTTAATTAAAATTAATATTGTATGTCTTCATCGTCAGATTTTCCTTTCAAAGTCATTCAACATCGCAAAAAGTAAAGTAAGATTCCTTTGAATCTTATTTTACTTTTTGCGGTATTGAGTTATCAGAAATGAATTAAGAAAACCTAATTCATTTCTGATTCACGTTCCCTTTTGAATAACAACATAAATTAATCAAACCGCTCTCATTGAATTGGAACTTTTCTACTAAACTCAATGGTCTCCACCATCGTCTATTACCGATTTTGATGTGTTCTGTCTTATGAATGGTTTGATCTGTTCTAATAAATAATTTATACATACATATATTGATACTTTCTATTTGACGTCAATAGTGTATCTTCCTTGGTGAAATTAATTATGGGTATAATATCAATCGTATAAGCATCCCTATCTTTATAAGATTTAAAATAAATTTAAATGCATTTTATAAAATGCTTCATACACGTTTAATTTATTGCTTTCTGCTAGTATCAGTTACTCCATTTCATGATGACTATTATCATGTCTGTTAAGACCGTCACGATGGTATAAGAGCACAACCCATATAAATGTAATTTTACTTTAAAAAATACAGGTTGCAACTCTTTTGTTACCCGTGTCAGAAATAATTTGATATTACGTTTCCACAATCCTGAAATTTCCAATTACATAGTAGGATTGCTTCTGAGGGATTTATAAATAAAGGCGATACGGATTTCCCTAAAGGTGGCGCATTTACCGATAGATTTCCACAAAACCCATTTCGCGAGGCTAAATCCTGAGCCAGCCTCGATAACCCGTTTATCATTTATACAACCTTCTAAAGACACTGAAAACTGGAATAAATATGCGTCTTATTGGTAACTTAAAAGACGTTCACTTCCACTGCGATACAACTCGGCTTTGAGATTTTAAGTGTCTACACTAAAATTGATTTACATTTTCTTAAGTAGGGAATTTGAAAGTTCGTCGCAAGATAAAACCACGTATTTCTCATTCACTTTTAAAGGTTTTTAGATGCAAAAAGGACTTTTGAAAAGCTTTTAGTGAATACTATTGACTATACGGTAAATGACTTTCTGAATCGGGAACGGTAAAACGTTATCTAATTGTGCCTATTGGTTATGAAGGCAAATCGATAACCGACAATAATCACTGTGATCAGTCATTGCAATACGTGATAATATTGAAATAAAACTTACACGGCCTACCGTTTGGGACATCGGCCACTAAGGTACATGTTACCTACCAAACCGCATATTTCACGAAACGTTGCAAACTGTAATAATGATTGTCATCAGCTCATGATGATGGTGCTTAGTTAGATTACGATGATGACTGATTACTAGGAATGCTTACGAGTAACAAAACACTGTTCTCAAAATAACTGTCTGTTTTAGTGTTAACGATAAAAAATGTTCTAGAGAGAAAAGTTGAGATTGACTTATTTAAAACTCTCTTAATCCAGCCAACTCAATTATGTACAAAACTTTATCATAAAATGAACTTAAACAACTTTTCTTCAATGGCAGTTTGAATATCTTGTATCATTTAATATAATTGTTACGAGTAAATATAGACAGCCAACAGATTTTTGTGTTTTACATCTATCGTTATCTTAATTAATCGTATCGTAATCATAATTATATTATAGATTATAGTTTGAGAGAGTGAGATAAAATCGACCGTTGAAACCGCGGACACTGGTGGGGATGATGATGGCTTACATATACTGGAATAGTTGACGCGTGTATTTACCGCGCAGGAGAGAAGCATTGATGGTCACGCAACATCATAAATATATTTTACTTGTGATTTCCCAAAGTAGTATTGCAGTTTATCTACTACCTATAGCCCCATAATTAGGTTTCCCTGGATGAACATTGTCAAACCCATGCCATATAATGGAACGCATTTTTTTTTACCGAAGCTGGGAGTTTTCTTTTACCCACTACTCTTTCTCATTCAACAATTCCCTGAGAATTGATCATAGTTTATAGGCAACAACTACTTACAAATATATACATGTAACATTCAAGTGTATGTATATATGTATAATTTATGAATAGGACAATATTTGAGTTTGCTGTGGATCCCAACACAAGAACTAACAGGTCCTAAGAACTTAGATCAGGAAAAGGAACATCTGAACGATTGGTTTATACATCGTTACTGATAATTATAATAATAATAACGAAAATAAAAAAAAACACAGATAAGGCCTATTAATATCTTTATTTGTAGCTGTCGTTTGTAGGGGGACATGTATTGGTGAAATGATCGACGGAAAAGCTAAACGAAACGTCTGCGGCAACCAACTCGGGCATGTCGCGCTGAAACTTTCTCCAGCGGACCTGAACTTTATATAGCCAAAGGACGCCAAATGGACGGCAAACGGACGTGCAAGTTTTAGTTGATTCAAGCGAAAATATAAATTAAACTATTTCCTAAAATTTCTACTTTCCTAAAACACTTCCCATTTACTTTTATACAAAATTAGCATTTGTCCAAAATAACTAAGAAAGTTTGTATAAAGTAAGTAAAGTAATGTATGGTTTCCAAAAATCTTTTCGATGAAGTTTTTTTCCTGAAATTTTGGTTTCGTTTTTGAAAAACATGGGACCTGGAACCTTGACGGTAAACGGACTTGAAATATATTACAATTAATAAGGGAATCTAACTCTGTAAAGTGAACTGTAGTCACTTCGATGTAATCCAAGGACTTTGACCATACAAATAGTTAAAACTATACGAATCTATCTGCAGCTAACAGTGCATTAGTTTTTACTTAGGGTTGTACTGAATCTTATTCGCTAATATTACTTTGAATTGCTTTCAAGGTTTTTATACCCGAAGAGGTTGATATAAATTCATTAATAGGTATCAGGTACTGGTTAATGAGGAGGCCGGAAGTTTCCGACACTGGCGTGCGAGTATGTAGAAAGCGATGAATATAGTATAAGCAGTAAGCAGAAGTCTGTACGGAGAGAGATAGGCTCTCGCTACTCTCTGCCTACCCTGTAAGAGACCGGGCGCGATAGTATAATGTTAATAATAATGGCTAAAGCTTTTGTGTTGGAGTGGAAATAAGTCAAAACAATGTAAGCTTTCGATGTTAACGAAGACGTTCAAAGTTAAGTGTCCTAGACACACAGTATAAGCCGTTGCTAAGTGATAATACGAGTAATATCAGAAAGTCAAACGGTTGGCACCAAACTTCGAGAACTTTCTACAATGGAGGCAATTAAGGGTCGCGCCGTAACCTATAGATCCAATCGTTTGCGAATCCGTTTTATGTAAAAAGGAAAATATTGTGTAATTCTCCACTGGACGCCGCGGCACGACTATTATGACTTATTGTACAATGCAAATAATAATTAATTAAAAGATATTGTACAGATTTACTGTAACTAAGATAATACAATTTTTAAGAGCTACATATTTTATTACGGTCAGAGAAATAATATGAAACGAGTCTTATGAAGTAAACAAAAGCCTTAGGAAGTGAATGAGAGTGTAAGGGGTATCAAGTTGTATCTCTATAGCCCAATCCATCCTCACCTGTTTCTGGGCTCCTTGCTATACAACGGACGAGGTTAGGACAAACGGTCCTCGGCGAAGGAGCCTCCCCGAGTGGCGACTGGGTCTGGTTAATTAAGCACACATACCTACTGAACGGCGCACCCTGGACATTGCGACTAATCCTTTCCCCACGATAACTGATCACTAATGATCAGCAATCGTGGTGAAAGGAACGAAGAGAAGAAGTACAGCGCAGCCTAGAAATTTATCCACTTTCGAAATTTAAGGTTATTAGCGCTTCCGTTCATTATTATAGGTACGTATTAAATAGCCACTATGGATAAATCAGGATATACAAATATATAATAAACCACATTCAAAACGCCATGATAAGAAGCGATCCACGATGTCGAGAATGAAAATTATATAGTAAAAGTATTTACCCTTCAATTTACTACGTTATATACGAGTATTTAGGTTACAAATTCAGTAGCATCCTTGAAAATTTTAAAGAAAAGCCCATTGCGTTATTTATTTACTTATTTTATCTACCTGCCATTGGTTTATTGTTTCACTTTGCATATTATACGAGTAGACGCCACGTGTAACGTCCCTAACCGTAAGACGACCGTCCGTCGACAAGTGCACCATGCTATGTTAACGGTCACTGCATCGTGGGGACGATGGAGATATTTTCGTTCAATCTCAGGACAATTAATGTTTCTAAAATACGTAGGTTACGTGAGCGTTGAAATTCATAAAGACAAATTGAAAAATTCCTTTCCCCGTAGTAGGTTTTTTTAGTACACTACAAAACGAACAGCAATAAAAACCTGGCTGTTTAGTAGCAGAAATAGCGTAAGAAAAGTGTTACCACCGAAGGGGTACGAGCCAATGGAAATACGTCCATTGCCTTCGTCAAATCGTCGTCCCTCGAGTATCAAACGCGCAGAAGTAGTCCGCATTAATTCAACTTTTAATGGATACTAGCGCGCCGATCTCTGAGGACAACCTTTGTCATCGAGTTCGATGTGGGTCGTTATTATTTGAATTTTATCCTTCCTATTTATATTTTTGCGATCCAGCGCACGGTTGGACATTTCGAATTTAAGTTGGTCTCTGTCGGGATCGCTTTTTTCTAACCAGGTATACGTTTTATAGTAACTTATTGTCTTTATTTTTTTTTAGTGGTTCATCAACTCTGCTAATATTACTTCGCGATTAGACAATGTATTTTTGCATTTTGTTGAGCTGTATCATATGTTTTTTATTGTCAATATACATACGAGTATGTACCTATTTCCGCAATTAAATATTGGACGCTACTGAACTGTTTTTACATTAACTAGTGATTGTTTTAAACATTTGTAAAGATGGTAATAGGTACACGTTCTAAAAATTCGTTCAATCTATACATACTTTCACAATACTAGTTTAATACATAAACTATTAGTATATAATGTGTGCAGGTTTCCTAACGACATTCCACTTCTGAGCTACATTTCATGCAGGGTCCAGTAGTTGATACACGAAAGTACTATATATAATTCAGCTGTTCGTGTTCGCTATCGATGTTGACGTTCGTGCTTCTCGCTCATTCGATGTTAAGTGGCAATCGACGCCACAACTCACACGAGCGCGTCACGCTCCTATACGTACGAGTATATTGAGTATTTGTACTTGTACTATGCGTGTGTGTGCGTGTCTATAAATACATCCGGATCATCGAATGGTGTCATTATTGTTATTACCTACGTTTGTACCGTTCCTCTGTTGGACACTCGTCTCCTCTCAGAGTGAAAAACGTTAAGGCCGTAGTCTGCCACGCCGACCAAGTGCCGATGGGTCGTAAATATTATTTATTGTTCTGTGCCCGAATTATGGCATTACAATGTTGTATCTTGTTCACACCAGAAGTATAGATTCGTATATGTTTGTACCCTTTACATGACAACAGAAATGAGTAGCGACTGATTGCCTAATCAAAAATAATTATACCAATAAATCAAGTGCTTACAATCTGGAAGTAGTTGTAGATTGCAAACGATTTGTAAAATTAAGCAACTCCACTCCACGTCGTCGACTTATGGATTCGTTACAGCCAGTGGCGAATTTCGACGCAAATATATTCGTAGGCCTCCCACGGACTAATGAACACATTGTCCGTGTTATACCAATTACAATCAAAATACAAAAAGTTAAAATATCTAGCAGAAAATTTACTGTAATATATTTTTCACGGCGCGGACTCGGGACACTAAATATATTTATTATCGTCGCTCACACCGCCCGCCGCAGGCAGCGTGTTCAAATTAAAATACAAAAATGCGCGGATTTCATCGTCAGTGCCGATAATCCGATGAAATTGATTACGATATTGCGGCGAGGTTCGCCCTACTTTCCTCTCTTTCCTTCGTTTTTTTTCCATTTTTACATTTCACCTCCACGAGCACTGGTTGCCGCGTGAACTAAGTTATAGTCACATCAGGTTAACCTTGAATAGGAATGTTAACTATTACAAACTGCTCTCATTTGATATAATACATAGTGGATTACCTAATATAGTCTTATCAATAATTTACACTAATTGAAATTATTCATATCATCAGTTATATTTGACTGCCTCGTTGCTCGTGTTGATTGTGCGACAAGTGCGACTGCCGAACGGGAGGTGTTGGGTTCGATTCCCGGATCGGCAACTACTAAATTTCCTAATTTAGATTTTCTAGTAGTAGCTCGGAGTCTGGATATGTGCCCGGTATATGACAATAGGCTCACCACCTACTCCATCGTGGGACTTAAAAGTAACTGGTGAAACGTGGGAGTGTTCTACATTTCTCTGCCTACCTTTTCGGGGATTACAGGCGCGATGTTACTTCATCAGTTATATTCCTGAAGTCGGGCGTGAAGAAACTCCCGAGTGATCAGACGTCACCGGCAACCTGCGACTGTTGCTTGTTAGATTCTTTAGACAAGATAATTGAATGCCAGTTTAGTATTCAAGATCTAACTGTATGCCGTACATTGTTTTAAATCACAAAAACTCTATTATATCGAACGATGTAACTGTAATTTTAAAATTTCAAATATTATTTGTTTGAAGAGGAGTTGAGGTAAGAGTTACTGCCAGACTAGCTGCCGACGATCTAGCAGTAGAACAAGTGGGTGAGTGTCTACATGGATCTTAAATGTGTTTTTAACATGCATGATAAGTACAAGACTGATATAGAGCGAAGGGTGAAGTGTAGCGGACGGCGTGGAGTGTTGGGAACGTTAAATGGGTAAGTTACAGTGGAAAATTGAAAAACAGGGATGTTTCCGTGGTTAGGACGTGCGGAAAGAATACCGGATCTAAGAATGATAACACAGATTTACATTGTGAATGTTCATGTATGCAGCTGCAGAGGAACACATACTTAACTTGACCAAATACGTAGGATACTGCATCATGGAACAGATACAAGCCACCGGAACTTGCGTGCACGTGTCAAGAAAACGATGATTATCGAAAAAACACGCCCTCTAGTACCCCATAAAGAAGGTAATAATAAGAATACTATTTTCCAAAAAAGTGAACACCGTTCAGCAATAGTTTGTAACTTTGTATATAAATGAACCGCTTCTATAAACTATTTTTACAGTAACATTCAAACACAAACATTCAGACCAACAGCCAGCCAGTAAAGTTCCATGGACGGGCCGCGACAAATATATAAACAAAGGCCTATTCAAAACGAACAAGAATCAACGAGACAATGACTCGGCGTTTTACGTTGTTGATTCCGCCATTTTGGTTACGGATAAATGCGCAACGAGAATGGGAGAAAAGAGTGATGGTTGTTTAACGTTTGATGGATTCATACTAAAGGATTCATGTAACTTTCTGTTTGTATCGCAGTCTGCTGGTAATATTGCTTACTTATATGCATGGGTAGGACGCAGCGCTATTAACTTATTTATATTCACAGATGTACAGGTGCTTCTAAGCGTATCGTTACACAGTAAGGAGTTGAATTTGTAAATGTGTTTATATTTTCTTGTAC
This sequence comes from Mimoniades nurscia nurscia, assembly GCA_018246595.1. Taxonomy (NCBI): domain Eukaryota; kingdom Metazoa; phylum Arthropoda; class Insecta; order Lepidoptera; family Hesperiidae; genus Mimoniades; species Mimoniades nurscia. The sequence goes on along the minus strand of DWFO01002473.1, from coordinate 2,174 downwards.
AGGGTTGCGACGTTTCAAGGTACAATATTATTGTCACGTGATTTGGCTTAATATTCTACATAATTAGTATGCTATAAATGTTTTATATATTTTTGACCAGTTTTCTTGCGTTGGCATGCACTCAGAAGACCGATCCCGGGAGGCGATCGGTGGCGGGGAGGAAAAATACATTCCTGTACTCCGTGCCGGGATACAGCGTGTCGTAGGAGATGACTAAACCCGGCGCTGGCAGACACAGCACGGCGCGCTCTGCCTAGGCACATCTGAGACCTCTGACCACCTATGGGCAGTAGTGGAGGCGGCACAAAAAGCTGTGCTCTGCGATCCGCAACCGTGCGCCCAGCGTGGGGATTAAAGGCATACCCTTCAGCGGAGGCCTGTGTCTAACAGTGGACTGCAATAAACTGATGATGATGATGAATGAATGATATTTCTCAGTTATGGGCCATCGGGATTAATATTAAATACTGTTAACTTACTATGTACATATATTGTATCCAGGAGTGATACTAAGCGTCATATGACGCTTGGTTTATATAGCGCCAGCTCACCCTGAGCGTACCTTTATGTACCACAATATTCTTACTCAACAAATGACAGCACACCGAGACAACACTGTCAGCGAGATCGAAGCGCAGCCGTCTTTCATAACTTAAAGTATATAATAGTACCACTCATAAAGAGTGCGAACTACAAATTTAGGAGTAAAGTTAATAAATACGTTTCAAATTCTAAATTAATTAAAATATTGTTTTTACTTCACTTTTCAAACCAATTTTCTTGCATTATCAGGTCATTGAACACGAAAAGAACAATATTATATTAGTTAACGTCTTGTATACACTTGATAACACAGTGTACACCCGTGAAATAAATGTAAACTGATTATTGTCCGGTCAAATTAGACAAAAAATTTGGGGTAAATAAATATTAACTGTTTGTAAAAATTGTAATCACGCAAAATGTAACAATTATTTTCAATAAAATTTAAATTGTTATGGTTCAATTTAATAAACCTCGGCGTAGGGTATTTTGCCATATATTTTTCTGGAAAAATAAAACGTTTACCATAAAGCCTAGTTGCATATCGCCGACCATTCGTATGCGATTTTCAAGAGGAAAACATACCATGGATGGTTTTATGCAAGCGGCGTATTAAAGTCTCATAAAAGGCACATAAAAGTCGGCAGGAAAGGAGGTTCTGCTTGAAATTAAAAACAGTAATATCAAGTTGTAGAGCTTTTTATAATACTTAAAAAACAATTTAATGGAACAGTCGGTATCTATCCCAATACGTCATCACCATCATCAGTCTGTAGTGCATTGCTCGACCTAGGCCTCCGCAGAGGGGTAGTTACCCTCAATGCCCACACGAGGCACGCAGAGTCGAAGGGCGTATAATTTTTTTGGTCACGACATGGATGTACGGATCCAAATACTAACAGGTACAAAAAACCAATTAAAGGATTACTTCAACTGAATACGATAAATGTAATTCTAGATTAAAGATAGCAGTTAAAAGTAAAAAAGGTACTTATATTTCTTTGGTAAAATGAAGCTATGTTGCATACAACATTCACATCTGAGTCTGAAGCGGAAAATCTGTGGAAATCCATGTACGAGGATGGTTTTATATGAAAGACTGTTACAGTCATTGCTCACTGAAGTGATACTCGTCTCCTGAGAGAAAAATACTCCACGTACATCGTGTACACATTGCTGGATATGAAGAACTTCACTATATTTATGTATCTAGTTAGCTTTCTGAAACTTACTCAATTAATCACTTCAACAATTTCCCCGAGTAGAAAACTTGGCATTAAATATTAATCGTTCATTTGTTTGATGTTTGTTTTACCCATTTCGTAAAGTTGTCACGTTGATGTGACTGTGACATTTCTACAAAAAATAAGTCAGCTAAATTGTATCACAAAATTTGACCTCAGAATTTGCTAGGTATTTACATCAAAACAATTGTACAGTTATAGAATCTCAGATTAGTTGTGTTTGGTTTAAGTCATAGCGGGCGTCTCTTTACAAAAATGTGGTTTTTAATATTAAATATAACGTAACTTCGTAAACGTAACTTCACGCCTATAATCCCCGAAGAGGTAGGCAAAGGAATGCAGAACACTCCCACGTTTCACCGGTTACGTTTACGTCCCACTATGGAA
>DWFO01002472.1:0-13682 GCA_018246595.1 Mimoniades nurscia nurscia | reverse complement strand
TATGTGCCCATGAATACCTCTATACTTAAACTATCACAAAACCGTCCTCTTTAATTAACTAATTATTATTTATCTGTTCAATTATTTTATTTATTCGGCCTATGAAGTAAATATTAAGATGATTGTTATTCGATTTAAATGGAATTAACCTATCGCTTACAATCTTTTAGATACGAAAAATCTAATAAGTAATAGATATTTTTTTGCTCTCTACAAAAACTCTGTAAAGTCGTGACCTCATCAAGTGGTCTTCTATTGCCGTGCGCGGTATATATGTACGTACATAATTATTACCACGCTTATTTACTATAGAGTCAGGCAGAGAATAGGAATATCTAATGGTTACGGTCCAGGAAGAGTTATTGAGTCTCTTCTACATTCATTATTATTAAAGTGTTTATAAATGTACAAGTCTAGACAGAACCTTTTATTGGTAGTTAAATTGAAAAGATAAGAAATTTTATGGTTTGTTGTATTCCTTTTCTTGGGCAACAAAAAAGAAACCTAACTCTACATAAAAAAAAACCGCTGCAAAACGTACTTACTACACATATCAACTCCATTAAAACTGATTTTCAATCGATATATTATAAAAATGTATCTAAACATATTGGTGAGGCCTCTGGTTTACAACTTCATACCTAAATTTCGATGACAACGCTACGGGACGTGCCGGGCTTATATTTACTAAAATAAAAAGCAAAACTTGTTTTCCGATGGTCAGAGGTCACTGTCGATGGCTCGACACAAGAGTTCTGTGTTGTTTCTAAACTTTCAATTGTTTTTTTCAATAATGAACGGAATGATGAACGGAATGAACGGAATGATGATCATGAAAATGAAATGCTTACAAATTTACATTTTATGGAAATAAAATTAATGTATAAATAATATCGTGTATATTTTATTAAGAGCATTGATATATATTTATTGAAAATTGATGCTAAAAATCTTAACATTATGAGAACTACGTGTTGTGAAGTAGGTACATCCTTTAATTGCGGACTTCGACAATCTGCCATTTTCAGTTCTGTGTCCTAATACAAGCGATGACTCGAATTTAGGCGGAGCATTTTTTGCGGACAACAAAACGATTTAAATAATAAACATTTCAATCGGCAATAACAATTGTAATAAATAATAATAATAATCGTCTCATTCATAATGAATGAGTCATGTTTAAACGGATTTAGCTTATTTGATCATTGATATATTGAAAAGCTTTATTTTCAATTTGAAAACGTCTGTATAATATAAGTATCTATTTCATGACATCAAATTAAAAATGGTTTCCTCAATTAAAAGTGGTAACAAATTCTATTATACATACATGTATGCTAGTGAATAAGTTATAACCAATTATATATGCATTATGACATTTTCTAGTAGATTTACAAGACTTTCGCCACAATGACTGAATGTAGAAAAAACCTAAAATGTAGACTAAAAAGAAGCTACTTCATAGTTGTTTCATTATTATGACAGACTACCGAATGGTAGCGATTCCGCCAAACGGAAAGCGCAGATGCGTCCTACAGATGGTGACATAATAGGTAGTTACTGGCTAAGCCATTAAAAAATTCTACACTTTTTCGTCCATTAAAATAACAAGGAGTGTTTGGGTAGATAATTTATACATATAGGTACTAGCAGTGTCCCGCGACTTCGTCTGCGTGGTATTCCAAAATTCTGAAATGTATATTACGTATAAAATGTTTTTGGTACGTTGAGGTCAACTACATATAAACATAGTTTACGAAATTCTTCCTTCAAATGGAATTGAAAATATCTCCCTCACCCTTTGCCTCTACCTTTCTTCTCCCTCTCTCTCTCTCTCCCTCACCTTTTCTCCTCCCTCTTCCTCTCCCTCTCGCTCATCCTCTCCTTCCCCCCGTCCCTTCCTCGTCCCTATTCCTCTTCCCATTACACTCTATCCCCCTCCCCCTCACACCACCTCGCTCTCCCTCTCCGACCTTTACGTATCAAAAAATATACTCCTATCAAATTTCCGGTTTGTCGGATTTGTAGTTTGGAAATATCAATTGTGTAACTTCCTAGACGACAAATTTGCATACAAAATTTCAACCCTTACGGGCGAATTTTCCAGAAACGATTAAACACGCCTGTCTCTTTGTTTGTTCACGGAGAGCTTAAAACTAAAAGGTCAACTAAAGTGTAACTTCAAAACCAACGAAGTTTCAACCAAATTATCTACCCCTATTATTCACGCCCTTAGGGATGTAATTTCGAATAACGGTAAAACACATCGACTTCTTTGTTTATTGAGAGCCTAAATCTAAAATGTGAGATGTATAACTTCAAAATGGATGAAATCCTAAGAAAACTTTCAACCCCTGTTTTCCTCTCTTTGGGATATGATTGCCAAAAATGATCAAACCCTTCGTTTTATTTATTTATTGAAAGCATAAATCTAAAATGTCAGGTGTGTAACTTCAATACCGACGAAGTTTCACATAAACTTTCGACGCCTATTTTATCCCCTTAGCATAGGAATGTCCAAGAATGCGATATTAGTTGATCCCCACGTAACAAATTAAATATTCATGTCAAGTCTCAAATCAATCGGACGCACAGTTTTGGAGATATCATGATGAGTCACTATACAATATACATATCTTCACGCCAGGTCCCTTGCGGGGTAGGCAGAGAGCACAGAGTGCCAAATATCTCTATTCTTGCACACCTGTCGTGCTTCGTCCACATTCACCACTCTCTTCATACATGCACGCCGGTTTCAGAGACTTCTCACGTCCCCATCGCATAAAATATAGTCATGAGTCACTATATACATAGAAATACTCTTATATAGATATAGATTTGTTATTGGAAGTAGAGGACAGATATAAAAAAATACACCTGTTAAAAATATTATTAATTTGTGTAGTATTTTATCTTTTTAGATTACTTTTTCAATTTTATAACTTAAGGTGAGATTTTTTAGATAATTTTAGATGTAATATATCATACAATAAAATTGTTTGTTGTAACGGTTTGGTAATGTTTACATTCTGCCGAGAAATCCGTATTTACTTTATAGCATAGTTAACAGTAGAAAAGTTTCTTACCAGGGAAATATGTACATTACGGACGAAAGAGAAATCCTTTGTCAAAAGTGACATGTTTTTGTCTATACCATCGATAGCTTCGACTTTGTCAATTCAGATTAATTGTAAATCTGTCTCCAGACCTAAGGAGCGACGTTCACACAAAAGATGGCGCGGGTCAATGGCGCGTGACGTCATACGGCGATATAAATCTAGTACTCACAGTTTTATTCGTTACGACGTTTGGCATGTTGCTCCACCACGGCCGCACCTAGTCCGTAACTCTTCAAAACTCCGAGACCGTTTTCCAGTACAATGATCTGTGACGTCAAACCGGTATCTCATCTTCCAAGTATTACTCATTACCACAATCGTTCAAATAAACATTATGGCTGATAATGTTTTCGCATGTTGATGCCTAGAACGATCTATTTATACACGATGACGATTTACATTAAGATACGTTTAAAAGCAAAGCAAAATATACGTTACCAATATTGCGTCTCTGGATGTTTGGAAAATAAATGTCTTCTTCTGATTTAGATCAACCACATTAACCCCTTTTTAAAGGTTTACGGATACAATAAAAATCATCTCCTCTTAATTTTAAGATCGCGTTTTTTTTAAATAAGGTTTGCGTAATATTTTTTCGTAAAAATATATCGGCTGTTTTATTGCCATTGGTCCAATTTTATTACTGAATACTTCTGAATGTTACGTTATAATTGCGTCAAAGACGATTACATACCTATTTACGGCAAACAAAAAAAAGATGCGACTGGCGTCGTAGTAATTTCGACACGCTTTCTGAGAATAACGGCTCGTCTTGTTCTTTAACCTGAATTTGGATGTAACGGAAACAAAAAAGAACCAAGAATATAAATCAAGTCTACCAATCTGATTACAATGATCCTTTCCCACGGTTATATAATTTACAATTTGTAAGTTGAATTTGAGATATCGATGTAGTATTCAATTATATTTTTTGTTACATAATGAGGTATCAATTGACGTTTCCCATGAGACAAAAGAGCATGTGTTTTTAATAAGTTCGTAAAATTCTACTCATGATCTTACAAAACTATTAAAAAATGTCATTACGAGTGTTTAAATAGATCGATTATTTTTTTTAAATGATGCGAAGTTACGGTTTACGTAATATTTCGAATTTCGAATGTTCAACCGAATGAGCAGTATGCTAACAGGTACTGTTGATGCTAACAGTCGGATTGCTAACAGCCGGGATGCTAACAGCCGCCCACGATGAAATGCCAGACTAAAAATAATGAACATTAGAATGAACAATGAAAACATATGACCCACTGAGCACGCTCTCAATTACTCATGACAACGTTTAATTGTAAACTAAGCACTGTTACTTTCATTTATCTATTTTTAAACACCATTTGCTATTTTTATATAATAGAAAGAATGAACGACACTTGAATGAATATTTATTTTAATTGGCCAGTCAGTACAGCCGTTTAATTCCAATTCAGCTAAACATAAAGGGGATTAAATTGCTTTATACATACAATTCAATATGGGTAAAACTTGGAAAAGAGGTTTGTTCGAAGAGAACTTTTGCAAGTAAGTAAAGACTGGATATTCGTTTTTGTATGTACCACGTTTTTTTTAAATTACAGTGACTTTAGTAAATCAATTTATTTCTGTTTTAAGCTTATTCTGATATTTCAATTATAATACATACTTACATATAAGACATCGTTTCACTTCTAACCAACTTCTTTAAATGAAAAGAACCACCCTCATATGGTAGATATCCCACTAGCTAGAAAGAAACGGTATAGTTCCACGTTGGTGATCCAGTCGGCCACAGAGTAGAACGCTCAGCTAGCGTTTTTGTTTCCAAACACATAATATAATCTAGGGTTCTTCAAAGCGAGGTGAATAGACTTTTCTTAGGCAAGTATATTCCATCTTAGAGAGACACGAGAAAAAACGTGGAAATGGGTCGAAAATTAATTAAAATATTTTTAACCGCTCATACATATGCATAACACATATTAGAGTATTAAAAAGTTGACGAAAGAAGTAACAGGAAGAAGACAACGTGAAATGTTAATGTTGGTGTATTACTCAGTTGAATGTTGAATTTAATTCTCTTTTCTGATGTTTGAATTCATGAAAGAGTAAGTACAAACTATCCTAGTGAGTGCGTGTGTGTGCGTGGGTTTGGAATTGAATGTGAAGGTGAATTTGAATTACCTTGAATATTGAAAGAGAAAAATATTTTTAGTAAAAATAATCGATTGTTTCAATGTACGTATCGCGATATTATTTAAATTAAAAGCGGGAAGTGACACAATGGCAATTATCAGCGTGTTTATAACGATATAGTCAAATGTTTCCACTGTTGTAGACTAGCGTGTGCAAAGGTCATGAATGTTTATTTCCATGTGGAAGAGGTAATATGCTTCGTAAATATATATACCTATATTTATATATAATATATTTCTTTCTATTTCTTGTAACTGGTTTAGAGCCGCTTTTCATTCTGTCAGTATCATAACTTAAGCTTAGATTTATCTTGATATATAAATATAATATTACATATGAAACGGCTTAACTCATGTACGTTTTTTTGTGATAGCCCGATTAGTTTTAGTCGGACTTATACGAGATTCTTCTCCATGAGCTCCCGCCGAATGCAGTGAGGTCACTGTGGAGACTCAATTTAAGAGTAAAATGATCGTATATGGTAATTTTCATCAATTTTTTTATTAATAATTATCACGAGTGAGGAATATAGAAAAAGCACCTCAGGTCGATAATGTTTTAAATATCTGATGCCCGGCGCTCTATGCTTACCGCATAAGGTACCTAGCGTGATGATCACCTCTTGTTTCATTTCAATTTTAAACACCAGTCGAACAAAAAACAGGAATTCAGACGAAATGCGAAAGATATTCGTCATTGCGCGTCAATCAAACTAGACCCGACGCGACGGCCAGAAGGCGTTAAAAAATTCATCTAAAATTATAACCGACCGCGACATGCGTGGAACCCTTACAATTTGATTTCATTTGTTAACGCCCAAGATTTAAGCAACTGTCATGATCAATGATCTTGTGTTATAACTAGCGTGTAAAGAGTGTATATTATCCGCGCCAACTAAAAAAATATAGTTTCATTTTTTATATTATCCTACTATGTTATACTACCTCGTTTATGTAGTTGTTTCTGTCGTATATACACGGTATAATTATAATATACAACGCATTTAATAATTCATATTGCACAATATTATCATAGGGTTGTATTATTATAATAATGTGTCGTGTATATTATTGTTTAAAATTCAATATTTATCAATGTATAGTCGAATTTAATAATCATTACTTAATATGTGACTGCCTCGTTGGTCGTGTTGGTTGCAAGCACGACTGCCGGTCAAGAGGGTCCTCAATCCTGGGTTCAATTTCAATTTCAATCCTGGGTCGATACTACTGGAGTTTTCTAATTTACATTTTCTTATAGAGATCCAAGTCTGGATATATGTCCGGTGTACGGCAACGTAAACTCATCACCTATTGCGTAGTGGGACGTAAACGTAAATGGTGATACGTGGGAGTGTACCTACTTACACTCCTCTGCCTACTTCGTCGGGGATTACAGGCGTGATGTTAATTATTCAAAAACAAACATACAATACAAAAACATTCATGAATGGACTTTAATGTACGTAATGTCACATTCATTGATCCAGCTAATATCATAACAGAGCCATTCATATGAATGGACAGCAGTTGACTTCTAACCGTGGTGGCGCGTGTGGTCTAATGATTTGTTATATTAATTCGACACTCTGTAACCCATTAACGAGCCCCGAGGTTGTGGGCGCAAAGATGATTTCTATTCTTCACATTAATTAATTGGCTAAGAAGGTTGCGAGCTGTGCGGGCCCCGTACATAGCGGACGCGTTCAATTCATTAATATTGTGTTATTTCTCACGTTTAATTAACAGACACGAGTTTAAATTGTGATAAATAAAAATTACTTGCAATAAATTATATATTCATATAAACATACTCAACTATTATGCTACATTTATAACGTGTTTCATTAACAATTTAAATGTTATGAAATAGGTAGGTACCTACCAATAAAATACTGTGTACTTAATACTACGTAAATTTAAATTAAATGTAAAAGTCAGTAAGCAACAGTGGTGACATTTTCGACTGTTGTATATACATAATGCATATATTGAACGCAGCCCGCACATGACCCGGTCATTTATCGTGGTTCGTAATGTGACCGCTTAAATACATTACGCTACAGCCAAAAACGTCGGACGGAAGAACCTGGATCTATTCCACTAAAAGCAATTGAATATTGAATATTCAATTAAATACAACTGAATATTTCAATTATCTTTGTAGAAGAATAACGCTGTTTTTGCTAAGGCAGTAAAATATGTGCACGGGATTTGGAAAATTTTATCGTCTCCCATCCACTCTTCTAACAATTTACGACCAGTAGTTAATTAGTAATAGCCGCCGTAGTTTTAATCACATTAACTATTTATTGCCTATGCGATCAATTTTGTGAACCGGAACAAAACCATGTTTACAATATATTTAAGTATAAAAAAAATTAATTTAAACAGTTATAAATGTCAGCTTTGTACAATTTTTTTTGCATAAATACAGTAAGAAAATACTATATATTATCGGGACGTCCTGGATTCAATTCCCGGGTCCGGCACTACAGAATTTTTCCTACTTAAATTTTCTTGTAGTGGCTCGGAGTGCCCGGTGGCTGGCAATAGGCGCACCACCTATTTCATAAAGAGACGTAGAAGTAATAAACCAAATTGGTCAAACGTGAGAGTGTTCCACATTCCTCTACCTACCTCTCCGGGGATTACAGGCGTGATGTTACGTTACGTTATTATAAAAAAACTCGCAAACCGTAGGTTTTTGTAAATGAAAGTTAAATTAAAAATTAACATTTAAACTGGTATATACCTTCCATTATTGCTAAAACTGTCACCTCTTGTATATGTCAGAGTTACTTCTCTGTTACAAGCGTAATTTTTCGTCTTAGAAGAGTTAGAAAAATGTTGAATGATGTTTCCTACACTCAAATGTTAATGGTACAGTGATCCCTATGTCGTAAGTATTACTTGACTTTTATCTAAGAATACTGTTATAAGGCCGTGTGATTTTTCTGCCCGATGTCACGTAGCTAGTAGAATAGGTTTCGCCAGGTCGATGGCCAGCGATTCGCGACAAGAACACAAGATGGCGCGACGGTACTATCATGTTTCTTCTTGATTCAATTTCCGTACGTCCGCGTCTGCGTCCGTTCCGTCCGTCGTCCGTCCCTGTGGGCACCGCAGGATTGGCTGGCTAGACGGGCTTGTAAATACATATTTTCCCGCAAAAAATTTCAAGACAAGATCAGTCAATCTTCGGGATGTTTATTAACAATTATGTCATTTTATGTACAAAAAAACGTTATGTATTGTTCAGACAGAACTATCTGATATAAAGCTTGATTTCATTGATTGTAATGGAAAAAATATTTATTTCGATTAAGAAGAGTACCTACTTTTAAAAACAACGTACATATATATTATGTAAGTACATAAATGTATTTTGTCCTTCAGATCCCTAGCGTTAATGCATACGACCTAAAATGAAATTACTTTTATGTGACTTGACTCCTACAAAATCAAATTTCCAAATTATACAATAACTATATAAGTATGTTGTTCCAAACATCCTAAAGACCCTTAGAATCAGAAAAATAGCTAAACTGTACGTTTTACAGTCGCGTTTTTATTGCTAAAACAACACATAAATTCTTATAGTGTACTTTTAAAAAAAACCTACTAAAGACTCATTTAAATATTATTTTTGTATAACATTGTATTACTATGGTGTGCATGTTAAAATTTTAATTACATAAACAAGAGTAACTTCACGCCTGTAATCCCCGAAGAGGTAGGCAGAGGAATGTAGAACATAAACAAAATTTTTAAAACGGGAAATGTAAGTATACACAATTCCATTGCAACATTGTAATGGTATAACGTGAGTTATCTTTATCTCTTGGTTCTAATATGGCATCTTCAACCATCGAAACACTGATACATATTACGAGAATCAAAAAGTAAATTAAAAGTAAAAAAAAGTTACATCACGTAAATCCGGTTTTAATTCTAGAACTGTTAATAATCTCTTAGTATATGTGGATATAATCACGTTTGTTGATCGTTTTTATTATGGTATATATGTTTTGAAAAAAATAATATATTCTATAAACACAAACTCTGTACTTACGCAATCTACCTAAACAGTTATAACAGCTTTATATTAGCAACTCTGGTTCACGTATTGTTTGCGTTAAAAACTTTGTCAGGCGCTTTAATACCCCTGTTTCTTATTTTCCGTACTTACGAGTTTAGTTGCACGGTTGCTATGATCTTAAATGTACTAGAATTGATAAAAACTAAAATTAACTATGTATAAATAAAATCCGCTAAACATAGAAAACGTCTTATACTAAACGCTCAGAATTCCATTACAAAGCGTTATTATTTTTAGTACTAAACATTTATTAATAAACTAATTAAATACATTATGAAACCGTCTCCGCTGCAATCGTTAGACGATCAGAGAAAAGATCTCAGTTAAATCGGAAACCAGTATCAGAAACTGAAAAAAAAAGAGGCGTTAAGTCGGTACGTAATTAAATTACACGTTATTTGCTACATGCTATGGACAAAATAACACGCTGAATAATTAATCTGCTCCAATAGGTAATAAATTACGCAACGCACAACGTTATGTTCTTTGACGTTTCGATAATAAAATGAACATTGTAAGTAAACAAAACAACGTTCCCTCTGTTGGCGCGCGCGGGCGCCGGCGAGGCGCTGGCCTACCGCGACTATAAACACTAGAACTATCATCTTATCTGAGTGAATGATAAACATCAGATTCAAGTGGATGAAGTATATTTATAACTTATAATTGATAAAAATTTTAAAACCCACAACCACAAAATAGTCTCGTAAGGTTATTTGTATTTGCCTTTAACATCATGTAATGTTACGTAGTTTGTACTTATTAGATTGCAGATTTATCAAGTTTACGTAAATGGATATTTTATAATGAATCTTATGTTACAAAGTATATCTATTGTAGAAAAAAAAGTTGACTGCCTCATTGGTCAAGTGGTTGGAAGCTTGATTGCTGTTCGAGACTTCTTGGGTTCGATCTCATGGTCAGGCACAATCGGATTTGCCCTAACTTAGAATTTATAGTAGAAATTTCTAGTAGTGGTTTCGAGTCTGGATTTGTGCCCAGTGTATGGCAATAGGCTCACCACCTATTCCATAGTGGGACGTAAACGTTACTGGTGAAACGTGCGAGTGTTCTACATTCCTCTGCCTACCTCATCGGGGATTATAAGCGTGATGTTACGGAAAAATTGTGATTTAAAAGTATTCTACTACTGAACCGGCCAATAGCCCGTATCACGATCAATCGATAGGAAAACGTAAATTGGTCATTCAGACCATTATCAAATGTGGACCACATCATAGATAAACAAACTTTAATTTGTATTTCCTTGCCAAGCAAGATGATTTCAACATCGCTTTCCTACATAACATTCATAATGTAATCATTGAATTACTTATTTCCCTATTAACATTGACAGACAGACAGTCAAAAAGTTGTCAAGTGATAAAACGTGGAACAGCAAAGTTATGGTCGAAAAAAGGGTGAAAACGTAAGCTATTAATGGAACTTCTAATTCAGCGCACATCATTGGTAGGTGGTCAGTCATGTATCCCAGAGACAAGAGGAGCGTGTTGGGTGGAATGAAATAACTGTGGATGAACCTAATTTTAAATTTCAGTATTTTAAGAGACCGAGTTTCTTGGTTGGTCACATAATTTATTTTTGGTGGCAATACTACAAAGTAGCATGCGGTAAAACGAGTATAGTGACATAATTAGGGAGATAATGCCATTAGGCGTTAAGTACGCCCTTGAATCCCTTAGCTAAAGGCGCTACAAAAATTGAAATAAATAAATAATTTATTATATTTTCAGAACACATACCTATTTAGTCGTTTTTGTCAAGCGCGCCCCCTTACAAGTAGGTCGAACGATAGCAATTTCTTAGAAGTTTAACGCAAGCAAAGATAAAAGAATACACAGAATGTTTTAATACTTTATTATTCCATTATATTTCAAATATATTTTATAACTTATTGTATAAATTTACACCATAATATACTTAATATCCAATTAATGTATAGGTATATAATTAGATTTTAGTTCTACCGTATAATAAATTATCGTGACACCACGCCTGTAATCACCGAAGAGATGGGCAGAGGAGTGTAGTACACTCCCACGTTTCACCAGTTACGTTTACGTCCCACTATGGAATAGGTGGTGAGTCTTAACAAAAAAAAACAGCGAGCGAAGCTCGGTCATCCACTAGTTATGATTATACCATGTATACATATACGATAGATGTCGGATTGTCAAATTTATTTATATGTGTGCGGTTCAATGGGCATTTGCTGAACATTGTGTTTAAAATGTTTGACCCAAATACAGTATTTCAATGGAGAGGATAACATTAAAAGATTTGTGACAGTTCGTATATGTAATCTACGAAAATAAGCTTACTCTTGTCGTGCGTGACCTCTTGTCGAGTACTGGACAATTGTCTATGGCAATTGATATATCTTTGGCTATTTTTATATTTCCATATTGATGATCGATGAACACTACATCTGTGTTCCAATACGACACATATTATGTAATAACATCACGACAGTAATCCCCGAAGAAGTAGGTAGAGAAGTGATCTACACTCCCACGTTTCGCCATTAACGTTTATATCACGCTATGGAATAGGTGGTGAGTTTCTTGCCATACACCGGGCACGTATCCAGACTCCGAGACGACACTACTACAATTTAGAAGTGCAAGGAATATCGTACATGAAATAAATATTCCAGCTTTCACTTCTTACTTTCTTGTTTATTTCCCGATGAATACATAATAATGTAGTTATGAACAAATAAACGATAGAGACTCATTGCATTCTAAAAGAGAATTGAAAATGTTGTAGTAGTTTTAGCTGATATATCACTTGGGCCGTGAGAAATTGTAGTCAGTCAGTCAACCATACTGGATATATTAAAATGTATACCTACACAAAATTCAAAGCTATTCATATTATTTATAACTGTATAAACAAAACTCGAGAATTTAACAAAAGACACGGGACAAAAGTACAAATTATTCATATTTTATCTTTTGTAGTCGTAACGTGTGAAGGAAAAACTGTTATGAACTTGTTTGTCCAGGTGATAATATATGCATATAGCAACAATACAGTATTAGTAATTTTCATAAATTTTCCCTTCCGTACATCATACCATACCTACAACACGCAGAAATCAACTTGGCACTTGGAAAGCGCTTCCCCTCCCGCCTTTTGGCTTCCTGTACCAATGTCGCTCGCTCTCGCCTTCAAAGTGTCCGTACCTCGATAACGTCATCATAGCGAAATGTGTAGTTAACTTCTGCGAGTTATACATATCAAAGCGTAACATTATCGTGACAATTTCTTATCAAACACACATGCGTATTTGCGTCTGTTTCTAGAAAATCCGATTCGTAGGAAATATTTCTGAATCGACCACGTCACAGAGCATGTACTTATACAATTTGTCTATTTCAAATACAGATTAGTATTTGATGAAGCTCTTAGTTCTAGTAATGATTGAAACATTTTCATTTAGAACGATTGAGAAAAAAATTAAGTGAAGGTTAATATCATTAAGAGATACCAGTAATGGAACTTCGGATCATTGTGAGCGCTTTTAAAAAGTTCCTTACCATTTAAGACAAAATTACACGTACATAATATGTGTCACAATTATTGACCGAAAGAAAAATCGCCGGCAAAATGTCAGTTTGACTTTAATTACTTGGCTTGAAAATTATCGTGATTAATATATAATGTGAACAATTTCTTTACCAATATACTAGAACGTGCGAAGGTACGTTGAACTTATTATCAATATATCATCTCGCCATATTCTACACGAAGTAAGCAGAGGCTATCGTGTGCCAAATACATCCTGACCAATATATGAAGCCTCTTTTACTTACATCACTCACTTTATACACATGCCGCATGCCGTTTTGAAAGACTTTTGACCACTCATCAGACCTGACCTATTAAGTTTATATATGTATATACGTTGATCTTGGATAATATAAAAAATGTTGAAGTAAATAATTAAGAATGAAAGTTATTTACTTAATAAACAAATACTATTAACATACCTACAGAATGTTATGCACTATGCCCACCCTGTAAGGAATCTGTCGTGATGGTATACCAATAATAATGAAGTAAGTACGTATTTTAATATGAAAATCATAGGTAAAGGTAACTTCACGCCTGTAATCCCCGAAGAGGTAGGCAGAGGAATGTAGAACATTCCCACGTTTCACTAGTTACTTTGAAGTCCCACGATGGAATAGGTGGTGAGCCTATTGCCATATACTGGGCACTTATCCAGACTCCGAGCCACTACTAGAA
>DWFO01002471.1:0-13682 GCA_018246595.1 Mimoniades nurscia nurscia | reverse complement strand
TTAGAAAATTTAGTAATGCCCCACCCAGGAATCGAACCCAGGACCTCCCGTTCGGCAGTCGTACTTGCAACCAACACGACCAACGAGGCAGTCAACATTATTTTACATTACTTTGCACTAGTGTGAAGTACGATCTTTCGTGAATCGGCAAATGTTTTATAAATGTAAAAATATGCTTATAATGAAATTCAATAGTTTCAACAGCACTGGTCAAGCCACGCGCCGCTTCATTTATAATAAAAAGTTTTGTAAAATATACCGACATGCCGTTGCAAATAGAATTGTAGAAATAAAAGGAAAAAAGATACCTAAATGTAAAATGAAACGTGTGTCTCATACGCAGGACGAAGTTACGAAACAAAAAGAGTCCCGAAAAGTAAGAACAAATAGTCTCCAAAGATGACGCTCCAAAATAATGAAAAAAGAATTCGCAGCGAAATCTCGTCATATTTTTTTTGAGAATAAAAAGATAACGTAGAACTCGCATTATAATTTCGTGCAGTGAGCCTGCATTGTGTAATGGGCAACGTAGGAATATTAAGAGGTGTATGCAATATCCGTTATTCATAGTTTATGTTCAACATTTTCGATTATACGACCAGATAAAATAAGTAACACACGATTATCATTGTATCGATGAGATATTTGAATTTTATTGTATTTATATATCCTTTAATTCATGTTCCAAGTTCGGCTCTTCCAGCCATTAAGACCTGCTTAATTGTCACAAAGTTACATACAGCAATATTCGAATTTTAAATTTAAAAAACGGAGTGTATAACGAGGTATGCTTTATTTACACTCAGATAGGCATATGAAAAGTATATTATGTAAAAGTCTACACTTGTAGAGGTCTACACTTCGTTACTTAGCCATAACAACGGAAGCCAGTTGAGAGCCGACTGAGGCAAGCATTAAAACGCTTCTGAAAATTTGCCATTCATGGTATCTAATTGCGTAACTTTATGAATAATTTACGATGAACAATCGAATCAGGCTCTTTAAACTTGCACTATTGCGTATATTAACGAATAAACTCGACTCATAGTGCGTATACATCTTATTGCATTATATGCAGCAAATATTCATATTGCATCGCGTTACAGACAGTAAGAAGTATTCTTATCACTGTCCTTATTCTGGATATTTATGAGTAAATTGCAAAAACCGTTTTTAATGGTAATTATAATTTATTATGTATGTAATTATAATTAATTGAATTCCATTTAAAACTATGCGAAAGTGTTATTATGCGATAACTGTCACATATTGTTATTCACTAACGTATTAATAACTCATAACTAACTAACTCATAAGATTAAAGCGAGAACAAATTTTAGAATATCAGTTAAAAATAGGATTAAGATATAGAATAAAAATATTATATAACACTTACGCTAGAATTACATTGGAAAGTAACGCATTTATATGGAGTCCAAATGAGGCAAAATACAGTCATGGTGGAGAAAGTATAAAATAAATTTTTGAGGTGGTTTTATTTTAAGCGGTATGGATATATCGTGTGTTTCCCGCATGTGTATCTTACGTGTTCTTAGGGAGCTCGGATACCGGTCTCTTAAGGTAAAACGAGAAGGTCACTGATGGAGTATTTTTACAATCTCATCACGGATAAGATTTGTGCTAGAGGTAATTTCTCTGACCATCCCAAGGTACAAATACGTTCGGTAACCCGGCTTGGGATCCAAGTCTAGACTTATGTTTTGCAACGCCTGCTTCATTTCGTAGAACTACTGAAAGATATGTTCGGTCCCTGTAAACGTATTGTACCTGTAATGTTTACGTTAAATGTAACTATGAAATAAATAAATTTGAGTTGATTATTTGGGAAATATTCTAAACAATACAATTTCGTTGTTTTGTATGAGGTTTATTTTATCTTAGAAATAAATGGAATATGTCTGCAGTGAATAATTCTGTTTTATAGAAGAAAAAAAAATATATTTTATACTGATAATATGTCTAGTAGCAGAATTCTTACATTAATGCCCGAAAAAACAGGTTGTATGAAGCCATTGTTCTCACTGGAAAATCATATTAAAAGGTTTTGCCGTTAATATTCCTTCGACTCTTCCAGAATATTCCTTCATCTCTTTAAAGGACCCGCTAATGTTACGTAAAATAAGACTAAAACAGGGATGTTAAGATGAGAGGTGCCTTTGAATCCCACCTTAGCCGAAAAGAGTGCATGATGACACTCAATGTTACAGACGGATTCTGCTTTTGTGAATCATACGAAAATGTCATATAGTTTTTATAACTCTAGCTTTAGGGTTTAAAATTGAATGAAGAGCGCTCTTACATGACATGTTTTATTTATACATTGTCTTTACGTTACAGTTTACTCATTTCATAAAGGCGCATCGCGTGGTATGTATACATGACGTAATAAGGTTTAAAATAATTTGCAATTCGTATTTTCGTGAATTGCAACAGTTATGTATTGTAGCTTTCTGCATCATTCATCTCTTCTTGCATTTGAGTACGCTGGAAGAAGGCTGACACGTTTTATTTGGATGGTTAAATTTAAATTTCTATTTTGATTCGGAGAGTCGGGGTATGGGTAGTTTTTAATTTGTCTTGTTTAAAATGTCTGGTGTCACGGGCTTAATATTTTCTATAATTCCACTCTTTTGGTTCGATCTGATATTGGCAGTTTATTTTAAAAAATATGTGTCCTGAGTGGTTTCCGGCCTTCCTATTTAAGTCAAAAAAAAGCTAGTTTCAGTTTTAAGCCTAATGCTGGCGCTGATGGACATTACAACTTCGATCTATGAATAAACAGTATTAGAGATTTTATAATCAAGGGCTAATACAGCCTATACTAAGAAAAGTTACAAAATTTGTCGGTTTTTAGTATTGTAAAATATCTGTATATTCGACTTAAACTTTTTGCCAAAAAAAATAGGAGGGAAAATGTTACAGTAGGTACATGATAAGGTATGGAAACGTAACTGGTGAAACGTGAGAATGTCGGTACTACACTCCTCTGGCTACCTCTGCGGGGCATACAGGCGTGATGTTACGTTTTTTACGTACATGTTATACTGTAAAAGTCAATTGAACATTTCCTGAGGTTAATTCAAAATTGAAAACCTACTTACTGCATATGCTTGATTTAACCATTATTAACATTACATCAGTATCTATAATTCTACCACTGTACATACACATCTCCTAATATTCGATTCTAAAAATATTATCGTACGCCAAATTATCGGATAGTCCAAAATTCGAACCATCGTTCGTTGTAAATTGAATAAACCTGTTAGTAAAACATTCTCGAACAGGGTTTCTGGGTAAAAACATTAAATAAATACTTGTAAATTTAACATTAGACAGCTAGTGTTACGCGATGGAATGCAATGTTACCCCTGAAGTTACTTTTAGGGTTGTCCCACCATTTTTTCACTGCGCTATATTTAATCGTATTCAAAATCTAATTACAGAAAACAAACTCGTTTAGCATTATCTGATTTAATGGAAAGAAAAAAGAAAATATCAACTTCCATTCAGCACGCAGGTAATATACTATTTTCGTCGTTTGATTGATTTTCAAAATTATTATAGTTCGCTAACGATAGTCATAAAATTATGTGTTCGACCTCTGGAGGTCCTATATCTTTGCAAACGTACCCTTGTATCTAAAGGTATGTTAAGCAATTAGGCACGAAATTACGGTTGATATTGTCTTTGTATTGTATTATATTGCTGTTGTTTATAATGAGGAGAGGCAGAGGTCCTTTAAACTTAATTAAAATTTTTAGACAAACCACAATATGGACATATTTACGGTTAGCCATGCATTGTATTGACAGCTAAAATAATCTATCTATATTCACTGCTTTTTCCCCACTTAACATAAAAATATTTGTGTCATAAAGTGTTTCTAGTATTCTTATTCATAGCGTTGGGCATCCCTATTTCAAATTATCTGTTATTTCTTTAAAGGCTCTCAATAAAAATGCAAATTGTGTGTCGACGCGTGGTCCTCGGATACACTTACCAACTAGTTTATCTGCGGAAGTAGCTTTTAACACAATGTTTTTGTAATACTTTCGCGTTCGAAGTAAATGAAATCTTTGAACTTTTAAAGTTGCTATTGTGTTTTTGCTGTAAAAGGTGCGTTGCGTTGACTGACCCGTTGGTGCAGTGGTTAGTGAACCCGACTGTTGCGCCGGGGATCTTGGGTTCGATTCCCAGACAGAATAAAAATTTGTGTGACGATCGTAAGTATTTGTTCTGTATCTGGGTGTAAAAAATATCTATACAAGTGTATATTGATATGTACATATGTATATAGTTTTCAGCCGTCTGCTTACAATAACATAAGCTCTCTCGACGCTTACTTTGAGACCTGATGGCCGTGTGTGGCGATGTCCCAAGATATATTATTATAAATATTATAAAAATTTTCTATTTGCAGCTTCGATGATTATAATCTTGCTAATAAGGAATAACAGTATATGTGTTTTAGACGACAATTTAGTGTCTAATAAGTGTACATCTATGTTTATTGACATTTGGGATAAATTTTTTGACACATTACTCTTAATTCGTATTTTCAGTTTAAAAAAATACAGTAACAAAACATTACACCTATTCGTAAAAAAAATCCACAGTATTACTGTCTATTCGTCAGCGCAAATAAAGTTTTTTTTTTAAGTTTTTTCAAAATGTAATAGAATTAATAAAATTTCGCCCAAAAAAAACAGTAAATTCCCAGGTTTTATACGCAGGTGTAAATTCACGAAGCGATTGTCTATTTTGAATAGCGTTAAACCGAGTTAAATTGACAGAGAGTGTCGTCCAATATGTTCTGGCACGCAGAAATGTGGCAATTTTTTCAATGACATTTAAAATGTAACTTCAATTCAGCGTCGTACTGCGAGTATCTATCCAGTTATGTTATTTTAAAAATATTACACTAAAAGGAGGTATCATTTTGACCTGAGCAGTTCAACTTATTATAATATAATAAAGAGGAAATATTTGATTTTTTGAATTGAATAGGCTCTAAAACTACTGGACCGATTTGAACAATTCTTTCACCATTATCATCCTACATTATCCCTGATCAATATAAGGTGAAAAAAAAAATAACAAAAGAAATATAATACAAAACATTCTTTACAATGTACTCTTTCTTAATAACCCTCGATACAAAAAGAATAGTGTGTGTGTGTGTGTTAAAATTTATAATCTTTGTAATATTTGTTAAATACCGGTGCGGAGTCGGGGTGGACCGCTGGTATTATACGAGTATGTGTATTGACAAGGCAAGTGGTGATGCAGGACATCCTCAGATCAGCTGCATATTTCAAACTGTATTCTCCATTTTATAGAAATCGTTTCAGCTGCGAAAGCTTTGGAGGTATCGGTAGATAGTAGCTTAAGGATGATAATATAATATACATACTAAGTTAGGGGTTAATAGTAACGTTTTATACAAACATACTGCGGTAGTGTAATTGGCTTTTATTGAGCCAACGTATGTCTAAACCGTACTTTATAATATGTACAAGTTAACACCTAGCCATGTTGATCGATACGTTCTAAAATGTTGCACAAAATACGATGGCGAGTCATCCGTATAGGCATTTCATAATTTCCCAAGCGGCCTCTCATCGTGTTTGATACGTTTGTGTTATTTTTTATTCCGATCGGTATATGCCCGTTTTTAGAAATTCCGAATTGAAATGATATTACACCGATGTGTTCCGTGTTTTAGCTTCAAAAATTTTATATGGCGGCCTTTTAAAAAGAATGTTTATTCAGTTTCGAGTTTATACTATACTAATTATACATATATTATTATCGAGTTCATACTATATTTTATACTATATTAATTCATGATTTTAATATCATATTTATATGTAAATTTTTTTTAACCAATATGTTGCTTATGAAAATATTACTGAGTTGTAATTATAAAAGATCACAAGAAAAGTCTGACATCTAAATTTAATATATGAACACATAATGGATAATAACAATTTTGTTGCATACAACAGTGTGGTATGAAGTGGTCACACGCCCTCCTCATTTCCCATCAGTCTTAAGTTTAAATCAAGCAGGAAGGGGGCGTCCTAACCGCAACATGGTATGAGAGTTTCTTATAAACTCCTTTCAATCCTTCCACGCTTTGACTTCAGATGTTATAGTATGGCAACAACTTTTTTATTTAAAAAAATCTTTGCAATGGAAAAGCCTATTTCCATGGTATAAATTTATTGAAAATTTGAAAGCGAATCGTGATTGTAACAAATATTCTGACTTCTGGCTGTTACAGGTTGCTTACTTAAAAGCTGAGCATTACATGTTATGTGGTCATCGATAAAGTGTCTTCCATACTCTTTACCCACATCTAAGAAGACTCTCTTACCAATCTAACATTAAATAAGATTTCAGTTTTACGTTGAATCAGCAGTTTCTGTGGAACTATTCGTGTAATCCAGTTACGATATATCCCTCGCTGATAGCATTCGCTTTTAAACGAATGTCTTTTCACTGGGATGTGGAGATTTAGTTGATTGAATAGAGCTTATACACTGGGTGCGTTCAAAGGAAAGAAGAACAAGATTTAGTTTCTTGAAGTATATCTTAATAATATCTCAATTGGAACATAACATTAGGTACGTGCATATGTATCATAAAACCTTTAATACGAATATTTATCCGCCCTTTTACTTAAAAAATATACTCTAAAAAAATTAATTCAAAATAAAAATATAAATTAATTATTAATCTTAATACAACGTACCTCTAATTTTACCGCCGTGTGTATTATCTAAAGATAGAAATCAAGCGTACTAGGACAGCGTTCGGTCTGTCAACTCTTATTTTCTTCTGTAATCACGCAATTATCACATCAGTGATAATATGCACCGCATGCCATAAGACTTGAACTTTTGAAAATATATTGGGGTTTTTGATATTTTAATTTCTATACTACTAATAGTGAGGTACGAATATGATGTAGGTATTTCTAGGAGCAAGATATTTACACATACAAATAAGATACAAATATTTGTCGCCCGTACAAATATTAGTTCCCGTGGGAGATTCCAATTCAAAGTGTTTGACTCAGTAGCAGTGTCTAAGCGGTACACACAAACATAATATAGGTATATGTATATGTTTAAGACATTCATTCCCTACATACTAGAACTATGAAAAATATATAAAAATTTTAATCTGTAATAATGTGTCATATCATCTATAATAATATTACCTTTACGTGATATTATATGTATACCTACACTTAAAAAATAGTAATAGTACGTAGAAAATATAAAATTCAGACGATAAATTGTATTGTTAACCGCTATGCAGCCGTTTCGTTGACCATTAAATAAGTTTATTTCTTCTTTCAAACATAGATACTTTCCTAATATAAATGTTGAATAAAATTGTCATTAAAAATGCACAGAATTATACCTTAAATGTCATATATAGTTGACATTTTACATTAACCAATGTGTTTAATAAATTAGGACGTATATTAAATTATAGCCTCATTGGTCGAATGAGCGCAAGCGCCCCGGCCGACCGTGAGGTTCCATGTTCAAATCCTGGTTCGGGTACTATTAAATTTTTCTAATTTAAATAGTCTATTAGGCTAGGAGTCTGAGTGTGTCCTGTGTATGGTAATCGTTTCACCAACTATTCCATGGCGGCACGTGAACGTAACTGGTGACACGTGGGAGCGTACTACACCCCTCTGAACAAGACCATAGATCATATTACGTGTATTAAATTAAAGTACCTGTATACAACGGTCGGAAAGTTACTTTATGCTGTTCAAGTAAATTCATTTCGATACACAATAAAGGCATGAATAACAAAAATATTGAAAACAATCTAATATAGAAAAGTTCACCTACACATTCCATTACTTCAAAGGAAAATGTTATAGAGTAGGTACAGTAAACAAGCAACAACGAACAGGGAAACTTTTAATTCGACACAGACATTAAAGTGGGAAGGTTCTAGTTAAATTAAATATACCCGAACGAATCTAGAGTATTCTAATGAATATTAATGGCCAAAACTCTTGGAATCAGCCTTGACATGGGCTGGGAAACTCCGAGCCTCATTATAAATCACGCTTAGTAGGGTCTTCGGTTACCATTCCGTTCTGCACCGTCTAGGGGCGGCAGAACATCGCCTAGCTGAAAACAAGTATCATAGACAGTTTATTTATGTTATTAATATTATATATGGACATATGGGTGATTTTATCACACATAATTTTAATATGTATATCTTTGCGTTAGATCCATTGAGGTGCGGGCAGTGAGATACGAGTTTCCAATATTTCTAGCCTCACAGACTTGCCGTGTTTCTGTTACATTTATCACACTCTGCATACGTACGTAACGTAACATTACGCCTGTAATCCCCGAGGAGGTAGGCAGAGGAATGTAGTACACACTCACGTTTCACCAGTTACGTTTACGTCCCGCTGTCGAATAGTCGGCGAGCTTATTGCCATACACCAGGCAAATTTATAGACTCCAAGGAACTAGTAAAATTTAAATGAGAAAAACCTACTAATGCTCAACACGGGATTTGAATCCAGATTCTCCCTAGTACCAGTCGCACTTACAACCAATACGAGGCAGTCTCTACAAACATACAGACGTACACATATCTAGTTTAATAAATATTTTTTATTCATTTCAATCACTATACCGTTAATTAAAATATCAAAAATCACAAGTAAAAATCTATATACTTATATATCGGTGCAAAATTGTGACACATTAAATATGGTCAATAAAATATCACATATATTTACTTGTACACTGTGTTTAGTTCTTTGGCCTTCTACATATAGAAAAAGCAAGTAACATGATATTTTAACTTTGGTTCTCATTATGGTCGCCAAGTGGAAGAAACCTGTCCCCTAACTGGTGCATTTCAAGTAGAAATATAATTTTATATTCGCGTATCTAATGAAGAGTAATCGATTGCTTTCGTGCAGTCATTTTTCTCGTTTTCCTCGCCAAAGCATTTTTCTTGTTCATCGAATTTGAATACAGCCAGTGCACTAATCTGGAAAGAATGGAAAATTTAATGTGAATAGAAAATTCTGGATGTTATTGTCATATTGTGAGATATATCGGGGCTAGAGGTCAGATATTTGCGTTTGGTCGCTTCTTTCAGTTTCGATATCGGTTAGGAAGTCATACATTCATTTAGTATTAATGTATCGATGAAAAATTAAATTATATGAATACACAACACGGAGACGGTCGAGTCAGTCTACGCCGCGACCTCGCTGCAAACGGCGGGAACTGATGAAGAATGATCTTGTATAGGTCTGAACCTAGTCGGGTCACCCCTGAAAACATACGTGAGTTAAGCCGGTACATTCATGATCATGACAATGTGTATGAAGACTCACGAGACATTTAATAGTAACGCAACACGTTTTTGCACGCCTTTTGGAAGCCTTTGCAAGCATTGGAAAAACATTTATGTTCTTACAGAACGAATACATTTGGTAGCTTTAATACAGGTACCTAATTTAACAATATGTTGAACAATATGCGTAACAATATGTTTCATAAGACGAATAGATACTACTTAAGAAGTCGCTAATTATGTCACTGAATTTTGAAACAAGCAAGTACTTACAATGTAAACACTTCAACAAATACAAATTCAGTCATTACCGCACCACTTGCAACACTGAAACCGATCTGATACATCCACTTTGAAATAAATGACTGCGTCGCCCCTTGATACATTTCTGTCGTTAGCAGTTAATGAATAATTTAACTAACGAGTGAACTAAAATTTCTTGCCTGTTATTGCCCGAATTATTTCTACCTTTTCAACGTTCAAATGGCATTTCTCGTTAATTGCTGTCTGACTGGAGCTCACTAATTGCTTAAGTACTAGGATCTTTTGGCTCCACCGTCTAAGTGTCCGACTACTGTTGGGTGCCGCGCAAACATCCAACAGTAATCGCGTACAAATGAAAATGTGTTAGAAATAGAAGCTCAACGTATCTTGTATAAAATTTTGGGTGCTATTATAAATTGATGATATCGGTTTAAGCAAACTAAATAAGAATGTGAATCATATATCAGATTAGATAAATGAAATTGTTTTAGAAATAGAAGCTCGATACTTTGTGCCTTAGAATTTGGATGTCTGCCAACCTGAATTTGGCCAGCGTGGCAGACTATGGCCTCTCATTCTTAAGAGACGACCCGTGTTCTATTTGGGGAACGATAAAAAGGTCGAAAAAAAACATTGAACCTACGTCTTTTAACACCGATAAAAGTTAAGTGCAGATTAAATAAATAAAATACTGTTTAGTTCAATACATTCACCATTGTTTTTCCAATGAATTTATTATTTTTCTTAATTACTGTTCGTAGTAAGTTATTCCTAACAATTATGTAATTATTATTCCTTGTTAGTGGTTAAACGGAAAAGTATTACGTAGGTTTTGAAACACCTGTGGTGTTTGGTGTGTTGCCCTTTATAAAGTGAAAAGTCAGGATAAAAGGATCAGCCTGAGCTTGAGAACTAACAATTTAAATTTGGTTTGTTATCACGACGCGTTTAAATTGCTTTACAGCGTACACTGTGCACATGTTGTATTTTGTTTTTAGTGTTTAAAATTAAAAGCATAAGTCTGTAGTTCGAGGGAATTCGTGCTCCGCGATCCTCTGCTCGGTATGCTTAGCGTAGGGGTTGTGGGTAAAGTGTCTCAGGGAGGATCTATGCCCAGCAGTGGACTTAGCTAATAATGATGATGAGTAGTTTCAATGTAGTTTTTAACCAGTTTCGCATGAGTTTAGTCGCTATAGAGAAATCAAAGGTTATATTACATTTAATAGAATAGAATTCAACATAGAATATAGAAGAATACAAGAAACATAGAAGAATAGACACGTTAACGCGTACGTTTAAAAAGTAGCTCGTCTGCTGTGGGCTTTGAGTTGAAATTTTCTCGAAACAGTTTCGAACTTCCGCCTCCTTGTAATTTTTTACAGATATTGCAGTTGGACGTCGAAAAAATTGTGGCAAGTTTCAAGTGGAGAGATGAGATTTTTTAATAGATGAAACTGTAACATGTGCAAGTTTATCTTGAAGTTCAAATTTTTTATGAAACTAGCGCAAAAAACGGCGCTTTAACAGAATGTCCGGTTATTAAATACAGAATACATTTTAAGAGTCGAGTTTCGATTATAATTACAATACTTTTATGAAATGTATTTGGTTGATACCCACTGAAGTTTGATTGGGGTTTTAAAAAAACGTAATTATTTATTAATTTTTTTACTTCAGGATCGCAAGGGAAACATTACATATTTTACATATTTTATATATTTTATAACATTGAAGTACAATATATAGAAGTAGTAATTATTTCCACTCATAAAATATGTCACTGGTAATATACATAATATAAGTAGGTACCTACACAAAAATCTGAAATATGACTATACATATTCAACTAGAAGTATTATTTGATTTGTTTTGAGAAATTAATAACAGATTATGTAGAATGAAAATTTTGTATCTGCAACAGAAACTGACATCTGTATACTTTGTAAATGCATTGAGCTTAAACATGGCAGAAACCCATTTGCTAAAATATCACCTGTTTCCTCCACGAAATTTCAATTCGAAAACGAAGTCAATTTATTTTCATTCTAACCGTTATATTTAATTGTATATCTTGCATGAAACGCTCTTACAAAGCGAGACTTTAGAAACATCATTGAAACTATGTATTATTATATACAAGCGAAACAATGCAAGGAGGTAAGGCATGAAAAAATATAGAGGAAAGACGCGCAGGAATGAATACGCGGTGTACTGAAACGCGGGCCAGATGTTTAAAATTTCACGCGCCGTCTGGTTTGTTCATATGACACTTCTTTCCATGAGACGATTTTAAATCGTGTCGTATGCAAGAAAGTTTTATACCTTATTGTCGCATTAATGTTTTTTGTATACCTTCCTATATAGAACATTTTGTTATTTAGCGTAAAGTTGTTTGTTATCTAGGCTGTAGTCGTAGAGAGATAGTTTTCAAGTGTTTTGCCAATCAGTGTGGGGAAATTTCATTTTGCTTATAATCATTCTGACTACGTAATTTTTCCAATGCAATCCAATACTTTCCTCAGATTTTTAAACATCTGAACTCTTTCAGACGGTTACTCAACTCAGATCTATTTGACATATCGCCGTTTGTCCAACAACACCCCTCAAGCCTTTTGACTGACTTTGCAGGGGATTAAAAAAAACTGCTTAAATTATTTAATAACTTAGAGTTTGTGACAGATCAGTTTTTGTAACAAATGAACTATTGGTAAATGACAAATAATGTTGAATGTTAATGTTTATGTTTTTCACCTTATTCACGTCTTAGCTTTATTCAATGTCATTCAAAAGTAAAAAGAATCAAGTTTCGACTTAAGAGGTATTGTTGGATAAGCGACGATATTGTTTCCATATTGTTCAGATTGACTGCGATGTTTGGTAGAGCCTTCTATTGGTGACAGAAGGTAATATAGAGCGGCCCAGGACATACCTCACCACGCTGCCCAAGTGCGAAGTGATAGAGACGTAAGTTATTTACCAACCCAGACTAATTAAATTTTTTTTTTAAATATAGATCATTACAGCAAGTGGCAAGGGCCTAGTGGTACTGGGTGGTGTCCCGTGTTACTGGGTACTCCGCTCATCCTCCAAGACAACAAAGTTACTGTGCTTAAGCAACTTCTAATAATTCTGAGGTGGTACATGTAATACTTATATGAACACAACGTAATACTTTTTGACCCAACCAGCGAATATATGCCAACAATCACGTACACAACTTGTTGCAAACGAAATGTAGAATTGAGCGTAAGTTAATATCGTTCACAGACTTATGAAAGGTGTATGCACTGTACAGTTGAACCTTCTTTATATGTAGCCAAATTAATCAATATTTTAAATCGCGGTGAATAGAGCAATACGGTTCGGACCCAGAGCCGTGAAACGTTTTCATAAAAATGTAAATCGTCTACAACGTATTGCCACGGACGCGACGTCTCAACTTTGCCGGCGCTGTTTTATGGAATTAAAACACTTTTTAAGAAGACCCCGTCATTCGCCCGAACTCATTACACGTATTTGAGTTAAAGGCCGCCGGGCTCGGAATGTTTTGATTAGAGTTTTAGGACTGTATTTCCGCCAAAGGTTCATAAAATTGGTTTAGTTTTTTCTGTACATAGCTGTTATTTACTTAGATGTTGATATGCTATAGGTTCTAATAACAAGTTATGGATGTTCATCGTGAATGTAATTATAAAATATACGTTGCTATTTTAAGTTTAATTTTGATTTATGATTGCATTGCGATAATCGTTTATATATAAAAATAAGTCGGGTTTTCCTTCCTGACGCTATAACTCCAGAACGCACAAACCTATTTCCACGGTTTTGCATTCGTTGGAAAGGTCTCGGGCTAAGAAAATTTAGGAAAAATTCAAGAGAAAAGCAGGGAATCATTTTTCACATACAGCGCCATCTCTGATACATAGCACGTACTAAAAAGACATGCCGAAATTGATTGAGGCAACCATTATTAACGGAAAGTACGCAGGTGAAAATGTATGTATTCCTCCAATACCAATGATTCCGAC